>CAHIKZ030000786.1:302500-565000 GCA_903632075.3 Acanthosepion pharaonis | reverse complement strand
AAAAATTTGCCACTAGCTTTAGGACGTGAATTATATAAGTTGCCCCAGCAAACAACAACCAATCAAGACTTCACTTGGGCTATTCGAAGTTATAAATTAGGTATGCATGGTTGTAGTGATCTTCCTACTTATGCCAAGAATGGGTGTTTTTGGAAGAATAGAAGAAAACAAACCAATAAATGTACTCATAAATACATATATATATATATATATATATATATATATATATATATATATACACATACATACATATACACACATATGCAAATACATATATACACACAAAAAAAAACAAATGATTTATTATATTGGCTCATCTTGCAAGTTGTTCTTTCTCTACCTCCCCTTTTAACTAACTTATTTGTTTGGTCTTTCTTTTCTTTTTACTCTTATTCTTATTTTCTTTTCTTTTCTAAACTACACTTAATAAAACGTTTACAATAGAGTGGTTAAAAAGACAGACTATTTAAAAAACTAAGAGGAAAACATTTGACTAAAATCACTTAAAAATAAATTAATCAAGCTATTTACATGTTAAGTATTGGTTAAAAAAAACAAAAAAAACACGTGTAAATTTTAAATAATTTAACCCCCCAACCAAAAAAAAATTATCCTTACCGGAAAGAATTCGTTTAAAAACCAAGAGAAATAACTAAAATTCCTCAAAATAAATGATCGAGATATTTACATGTCGAAAAGTAGTTGGAAGAAAATATAGCATGTAAATATAACTAAAATAAGTTACTCCTACAAAAAAAACAAAAAAAAAAATATCCATGAAGGAAACGGAAAAAAAATTAAAATTCCGTTTAAAAAAAAAAAAAAAATAAAAGGGAAAAATTGCTTGTAAGAATGTTTTTGTAATAAAATGAATCTACTCGAAAGACCAGTAAGAAGTCGTTGCATACGAGACTGGATGCAAATCGAAAGATTGATTCTCGCAAGTTTCTCGTCATTTATATGCACTAATTTCACATATACTAATCAGTCTTAAATATTTAGTGATGGCATTTATGGCGTGCGTACATCTACATTGTGAACGTTCTTATTTTGTAGTTTTGGGCCATGCATTAGCTCTATTTATCCACAACCACCTAGTTGCCTTTTCAACAGACTCCAGGATCATTTGAATCGCCCGCCTTCTTTTTTGTCCCGTTATCCCTAGGCTAGTAAGAGCTCGTATCATTGACTGTCCAGCGAACCCCCTACAGCCGATCTCCACAGGGAAACAACGAGTATGCCATCCTTTAGTCCTGCAGTCATTTAAGAGTCCTTCATATTTACTATATTTTCTCTCAAATGCTTCTTGCATATGCTCCTCCCATGGGACAGTTAATTCCAGCAAAATAATCTGTTTTGTGGCGTCCGAATAAACGATTATGTCTGGACGGAGTTTGGAGGACTATATATGTGTTGGGAATTTTAAGTGTTTCCCGAGATTGACTCGCATTTGCCAATCCGACGCGGACGATAACAGTGAATGGGATCCTGCAACCTTCTTACTCGGCTTTGCACCTGCTTTAACGAAGCGGATAGCTCTTCATTCTGGGATGAGTTTATTACTCTGTAAAGCTTCAGTATCGCCTCTAAAACCTTGTCATGACGCCACCGATAGCGCCCGTCTGTCAAAGCTGTTCTGCACCCGCTTAATATATGTTGCAGTGATCCCCTCCCCGAACACAAGGGGCACTTTGGTGAATCTATTTTTCCCCATAGGTGTAGGTTGGTCGCGCTTGGTAATACGTCGTACACCATCTGAACCAGGAATCTAGATCGGCTGAAGTCGGTATTCCAAAGATCTGACCACGACACTTTCTGCCGATCTACACCATCCCACCTGGTCCACGCGCCCTGCTGGCTATAACCTGCCATTTTTATCATCCGCTTTTCCTCCATCCATTTTTGTCAGCATTAAATAACCCATTGAGGTTGATATGCCGTAAAACAAAATAAACCAAACTAATCTAAACCAAAGAATACATACTCTATTCATACGAATCTATCCTAAAAATTTGTTGGCATTAAATAACCCATTGAGGTTGATATGCCATAAAACAAAATAAACCAGACCAAACCAAACCCTGCTCCTGACTTCATTATGTCCTGTGGGTATTAGTCTCTATGCCCACTTTCTTCATTGTGTCTCCCCAGAAATTTTATCTGTCCCTTTCTGATTGTAAGTATGTTTATTTGTTTTTCCTATTTTGCTTCAAACTTCCTCATTGCTCATATGTTGTGTATATGGTATTCTTAGGATTCATTGCTAGAACTACATGTGTATTGCTTCAGTCTCTCTTTCATCTGTGAGGAGAATGTCCAGCATTCATTGTCCTATAGAAGATTAAATATTATATAGCATTTCGGTACTCTTGGAATTTGTCAAGAATCTCAGATACATAATAAAACCACAAGACCAGATGTGGCAACAGTATTCAGTTCATGGATGAATGGTAGGCTTAAAAATGTTCAAGATAGTCAGGTAAGAAAAATCATCTGACAGGACAGAGTGAACCAATTTTCTTAGCCGCAGACTTAGATTTGACATATATTGATGTTTGGGAGGCCTGAAAAGTCAGTTGAAATTATTCCTTTATTGAAAATAGTTTTATTTGGGTTTTTTCTTTTTTTCTTTTTTTTTTTTTTTGCTCATTGTTAAAGTTTGAATAATATTACCCTTTTGTGTAAGGATAAAAATAAAGAACATGTACTACATTCTAATCATTAGCAATTGCTGAGAAAAAGAAAAAAATATGCTTCTTTGTAAAGCAATCAATGAAATGTCTCTTTCTTATTGATTTGTTATTTGTTAATTATTTTCCATTTCTTGTTTAATGAAATACTGTATCAATATGGGTCAGAAAGATCAGCCTGTGAAGTTAGTATTTATCTTAAGCCATTTTAATCTTATCAAGATCGCATGACTTTATTGGTAATATTAATGGATGAACTCTGATATGTTATTTAAAATGATTAAAAAAAATGTTAATTTCCTTCCCCACTTTCTTCAACACATTTTTCTAGTCAGATCTAAAATTTTGGCACCATTCCCAACTGGTCTTTCTAATCAAACTCACTTGTAAGCTTTTGGCTATGTAGTTATTTTAGTAATGGGCTGAAAACAGTCCTCTTTCAAAATATGTTATGCCCATATTTTAAAAATACTCTTTCTATTTTCAGCTAAATAATAATAATAATAATAATAATAATGTGATAGGAATAAAAAAAAAATGATGGATAAAAGATTTGTGATTGGTTATAAAATAATTTTCAGATAGTGCCTTTTATCCACTGGTAAAAAAGATTTTTTTTTTTTTATATATTGATTTATTCAGTTGAAGAGGCAGACAAGTGACATCATGTTTAAAACTTCAAGATTATTCCACCAAATTGTCTTATGGGATGTATGTTTTATGTGCTATGTCTCTTCAGGACGTAGGCAATCATGACCATCCACATCTTCCTGTCCCTTGTAACTCTTAATAAGTTTTGTCTTTTTGTTATTGTTCAAAAACCCTGCTCTAAGATCCATTTGCTCAAGCTCATCAACTGTGTTATGCACTGCTTTCCCTCAATCTGTCCTGGGAGTGTCAGGTTTTCCGAGCTCTTTTCCCCATTATGTGCCCCAGAAATTTCAACTGCCTCTTCCTGACGTTAAGTATAAGTTTCCGTTGTGTTTCCATTTTCTCTAAAACCTTGTAGTTGCTCACATGTTTGGCCCATGGTATCCTCAGAATCTTTCTGTAGAATTACATTTCTGCCGCTTCAAGTCTCTTCTTCATCTCTGAGGAGAATATCTAGTTTTTGCTACCGTACAGGTGGACAGATATCACATAACAGTTCAGTATGTGATATCTGTCCTCCTGTATGGCAGATATTACAGTACGGCTTTCTGGATAAAAACATTGATTCAGTAGATTCTGTTACTTGTTTTTGTAGCTCAATCTATGTTGTGATTTTATTTTGGTTTTTTTCTTTACCTTAAACTCTGAAAAAAGATGGTAACAGAAGAACACTTATCTTCAGAATCAGAAAAAGACAGCTGAAATTTCTTGAATGCGGAAGGAGGGCTTAACCCTCACATGGCAAATTGAGGGCAAGAGAGATGGGAAACGGTTATGGGCCACCTACCTGACAAGCTTATATGAATGGATGGCTGAGGTGGGGGTGGGTATGAGGCTTGGCAAAGGAAGAAACATTGCTAAGGTCCATGAGGAACGGGAAGTTGTAGAAAGCCATGATCACCCGTGTCTTGAAGAGACACAGCACATAGAAGAAACTGTTTCTGTAATCACTGAACTAGTAACATTCAGTCATTACCTCAAAGACTCTGAATTTTCAGCCATCACAGTTGAACCCTCAATGAGGCTTCTTGCTTTGAATGCTTAATGGGACTCGAGTTCAGCCCAATCTCAAGTGGAACATGTATACAATCCATTGCTAAAGGTTCTGTAAAAATGGTTGGCTCCTTGTACTGCTCCAGCAAGTACTGGACTCCTTTTACTACTTGCTTTAAAGGCAAAAAGTGGGGGATCTGTTTATGACTTGGTTATACAACAAAACCCATCTCTCATTTAATAACTTGTCCACTAATCAACTCAGCATTTGATACTGAATTCTTAATAGTAGTCCAAATTAGTAAAGTAGTCCTTAAAATTACATGTAGTGATATTCAAAATTTAGTAGCACTGGGCTTATAAAAATTAACCTAATTTTGCAACCCAGCCTACAAGATATTGCTGCTTTTTTTTTTTTTTTTTCGTTAGATAGCTGTATGGTATTTACTATGGCAAAAATTGGGGTCCTGTTAAAAGCATGGGTATAGATTAAAACTGAGCCTCCACTTAAAAATAACTTTTTTTCTAATCAAATATTCATTATCTATAAACAGAGTTGCTAGATTGGATATAAGTAGTGAATTGGTCTACATTTGAAATCCCAGCACTACTGAATTTTGAATTGACTACTCATTATATAGCTTAAATAACCCCACCTTATTTTTAAAGTACACCAGTTCGATTCCACTCACCAAAGTTAAGCAATGTTGAACCTGTGCATTACCTAGATGGGTGAACACTCAGGAATACCAGATGCTGTAAACTTGGATATGCAGATACGTAATGGATAATGGCTCAGGATGAGAAATCAGAGAGCTGAGTTTGAATTCCACTCAGGTTTATTACATTCACTTATGCATAAATACCCCAAGGAGGTATGAATCCACCTCTTCTCATGCCAACTATCGCTTAAACATGAATACTTGTATCAGAAAATTATTAACTCCAAATAATTCTTACAGTGCAAAAATGTTTTGGCATTAGATGACTTTAAAAGGTTAATAATCTGTAAAAAAAGCAAATTAATCAAACAATTATTTTTAAAGTAACCCCAAAGTTACAAGTAGTTGAATTTAAAATCTAGTAGTCCTTGATAATGCAGTTCGTTAATCCTACCAAGGGAGGTTTTCTAAATTAGAATTAACTTGTTCTTCTTTAATTAATGAGTCCAGCTTATAAATAGCCTTTAAAATTGTAATCAGTAAAAGTAGTAAGATTTACTAGCCATGTGTTTTTAATAATTGCCCAGTCTGGCAATCCTGCATTAGATGAATGTAGGTACTTCCATTAATTTTCTAAAACATTAGCATACTGTTGCAGAGTAGGACTCAGTGTACTTCCTGCTATTCCCTACTACTGGTGACAATGGACTGCTCCTACTTATAAATATGACAAGTAGCTACATTAGAGTAGGATTTGAGTAGTATTTGATTTACTCAAGTTATTCCATTCTATGTATGAGTGTTTAATAAACCTCTTCTTTTGTTCCTTCAATACTCCAACTATAGCCTTCCTAATTCTCGGCTATTTTGAACAAAGACAACATTACAATAGTGGCAACGAAGATGAGATTCAAACTCATGTGGGGAAAACCCAATAGATTAGCTATTTTGAACAAAGACAACATTAAAACACATACTATGATGAAAAAATGCCCCAAGCTGAAAAACAAAGTTTTAGCATCAAAAATTATTAAAAGGAAAGACCAAAATATTTTTTGATTACTAAATTATCTATTTTATTTATTTTTAACCAAAATTTCAAACATTCTCACTTTTGAGAACGTTTGAAGTTTTGATAAAAGATTTTGTTTTTTTTTTTTTTTTTTTTGTCGGTGGGGGAACCAAAGATTAGTATAGGCAATTTTAGCATCTAGTGTTTTTTGCTTTTTTTTTAGTTTGTTTTTTTTTTTTTTTTTTTTTGTTGTAGGGGAAAAACACATTGATTTGGAAATTTTTGCAAAACTCAAATAATTGTCAGATTCTCATGAAACTTTCATGACTTATTCCCAAAAGATTGAAATTATTTTAGAAATGTTTTTTTAGAAAATCTTGTTAAAAAATATTTTTTTTGGTTTTTTACATTTGTTACCTCCCCTCCCACACTTAAATTTTAAAAAAATTCCAAAACTCAAATTTTGTGCCAGTGAATGTTTATATTAGTTAAAAGCAGAACTACTTGGAGAATTTAAATCACCAATTTTTGTTTTTGTAAACCAGAAACACCAGTTACTGAAACTCTGCTCTGAATTGTAAAATAAAAAATGCCATAAAATTAAGACATTTAGAAAAGATTTTAATTGCTTTTGTGAATAATATATATTATGGAAACTATTGTCTTGAGAAAATTCTTTTTTATTTCTTTTTTCGATTAATAATTTTTTTTTACAAGAACTGTTTCCATTTTTTAAAAATTTTAATTAAATAATTTATAAAGTTTTAAAGTTTAAAAAAATTCTATATTACTTTGTGCCTTTTAGCTAGTAAGTATTGTTAGCAAGTGAAAATTATATTTACTAATCATAAATGGAAAATCTTAGTACAATTCATTGAACATCAATATTTTAAAAAGAATCATGATTTTTTTTTGTATGTATATGAATGTACTAATTTTTGTTTATCCACAACATAAGAAAATAAGAGTGATAACTATATTAAATTTAAAGTCAAATTATCTAAAATTCAATAAAATATTAGATTATAGAGAATATTTTTCTAAATTTTTAAGATTACTGAGTACTTAAAAATTATAAAAAGTTGCTCATGTTATATTCCTCAAATAGTTTTTACAGATATATCCACTGTAGAAGTGCATTAGATAAACTTCCATCTGTCATTCAAGCTGTCAGCATATCAATACCTTAAATAAACAGCTACTTCTGTGTTTAAAAAAATGCATTTCTGCATTATTTTAAACTTAAAGTAATTAATATTTGTTTCAGATCAGATTAATTAAACTTTAAATTAATATTTCACAAATAAACTTTCAGAAAAGTATATTTGGAAGATGTTTTAATAAAGAGAATTACATTCTGATGAAAGATGGCACTAAAATCAACAATTTCAAGATGAAAACTCCTTCTAGTCAATTTAAATTAGTTTTGAAATAAAGCAAAGTTTTTTGCTTATTGGAAAAATTAAATTTAATCTATTAGCTTGAAATCATACTTATTATAAAACCCAGGTTGTGTGTGTGCCTGTTTGTTTATATATTGGATCGGATTTCCTACATTTTTCAACCGATTTCAACAAAACTTCACAGGACTACATAAAATTACCTTGCAGTGGTTCTGACAGTGCCAAAAATGGGGAAAAACACAATTGTTTTTGCACAAAATCAATTTGAAAACAAGATTAAGAGGCATCGCTGTCACAAGAATAAAAGGGGGACAACTCATATCGAGTTATACTTATTATAAAACCCAGGTTGTTTGTGTGTGTGTTCTTTTATATATGGGATCTCCTACATTTTTCAACCGATTTCAACAAAACTTCACTTTTTTTTGGCAGGTAGTGTTTCTTATTGTCTTGCACACTTTTTTCTTTATTTTTACATTCAGAATGCTTTAAAAATTCCATTTACAAGACAATTGTTTATAATAAAATTCTATTCAATCGGTAGACTCATAATGATTGAAAACAATGTTTTTGCTTGAGTTTGACCAATTCGTAAACAAACAAAAAACAAAAAATCTAATTAAGACATGCGTGTCTATCAACCTTAAGCAATAATCTTTGTCAATTTTATTTTTCAGTCTTTATGATGGTCGATACTTGATCTATCTCTTACTGTTACATCCCCGGGCAACGCCGGGCTCTACTGCTAGTTAGAACTAAAATAAAAGCTTCAAGAAAGCTATTTCCATTTTAAAAAATTAATTTTAAAACTTAGGTATCATAAATCTGTGGAGGTACCTAGATAAATACATTAGCTTAATCTTTGATGGTTACCTTAAGATAAGCAAATTACTTGAGAGCACAGGTTTTATAGAAGAATTGTTTTGATTGATTCATTTTCTATAGCTTATTAACATTTGCAGATTATTTAAAACCAGAAAATATTTTTAGATTGTAAGATTTTTTTTTTTTTTTTTGTTGAGATAATAATTTAGTGATACAATTTTTACTAATTAACCCATAGCTGGGGGAGAAGTGTTTTCATACCTTTCTCGAGCGAATTTACACATGTGAAGATAACAAACTCAGCGGGAACTGGAACTTTGTTCTCCAATTAACAATTCTGTTTATATTATTATTATACCACCTGCACCCCCAAACTTACAGCAACTGGTATTCCAAAGCAGTCACCCATTTAGGTACTGACCAGGCTCGATGATCATATTGGAACCAGAGTTTTCAACATGATAGCGCCATAAACCTTATAGAATAGTACATAAACTTATCTCTTGATATTTGTTTAGATTAAAAATGCCAAACGGATTATGATGAATTATTTATTTTTAAATGTCATATCTCTTCACAACATAGGCTATCATGATTCTCTATAGATGCCTTTCCTTTAACATCTGTGAATTGCTATGGTTTTTTGAAGAAGATGGGGGAGTGGTTTCTCCTGTTCCCTTCTCCCCAATTTGGAATTAAGTGTTTTCCTTCTCCAAGACTGGTTGTCACCCAAGGTTAGACAGCTTGGTCTACTGTTATTTGACACCCAGATTAGAGGAAAAGTAACATATTCTTGCCTTTTCCAAAGGTATTTGTGTGAAACTGAACCCAGCAGAGTGGAAGGATTATTACAAACATAATGCTAAAGAAATTGACAGTTAATTTATGGGCAATGCATATTTAACAAATATTGGGTATTTATATTGGAATCGTTTTTTTTTTCTTTTTTGCTTAATCATTTCACTTCATGCAAGGGGATACAGCCACTAAGATGCAAGGGGTTACTGAAAGTGAGGAGACAGAAAATGATTGATGTTACATTTAAATTTTTGAAGATTGTAATTGACAGGAAAGTGAGAAGCTGGAAGAGAGTTCTATCGGTAAGAAATGTGAGAGAAAAAATATTAGAACAAAACTTAGTTATACTTAGTAACTGCAGCAGTAAAATGAGACCTAGCTGCCAATCTAGTACTGTACTTAAATTTATGAAGTTTAGATACCAAAGAACAATTACCATAAAGGTATTTGTAGAAAAAACATAGGGAAGCTATGTTATGGCAGTGGAGAAAGCAACTGAAACCAAGATGCCAGATCAGTATTTATAACATTGTAGATTCTTTGGATTTTGTCTCTCTTTTTATGTTATGTCTCTTCAGGATGTGGACAATCATGGCTCTCCACATTTTCTTTTTGCTTTCATCATTTATTTGTTCAAACATAAGTAGGTTTCTCACCATTTTCTTAGACTCTCTAGCTTTTGGTATACTCTGTGAGTGATAAATTCTCCTAGCTTACTTTCCATGTTATGTGTCTCAAAACCTTCTGATTTTAAGCAGCAGTTTCTTTGTTGCTCTCATTTTTTTAAATTTTACTCGGATATGTGGGTGGTGTAATGTATAGAGGCTTAGTATAAGAAATCGGAGAACTATGTTTAAATTTTAGTTGCATTCATTACATTCACTTTTGGTATGAATCCATTTCTTCTCCCTCATCTATGGGTTAAATAGAACTTGTATCTGTAAAAAATCATTGTTACTCTCAAAAAATTGTTAATGCAATATTCCCTCACAAAATAATAATTATTCTTGCAATCCAAAATATATTTCAGCTTTAAATAACCCACAAAGGGTTGATAAGCTTTAAAACAAAGAAATCAATCAGCATTCTCTTTTGAGGTTATATCTTTCTTACAGCCCATGGCAATTTTTATGACTGAAATGAAAAACTATTTATCAGCAATAATACTATTATGTATATTTATTTACAATATAATGGACAAACTTTGAGTTGCATAATAAAATCTTACACCATCTTATAAGTTATTGTAAATATTTCTAATGAAAACTGATATTATAAAACATAAAAAAAATAACATACTATCATTTTGTCTATGGTTTTCTCTCTATTTGTTGGCAGAACCACGACTCTGTCATTTTGGGCATTTTCCTCATCTCTGATAAGATAGTTCCATAATCACTGTCATATAACTGATTAGATATGATCAGTCTAACAGGCTTTTCTTTGTTTCTGAGGGAAATTCCTTTCATCCATTAATACCTTGCTCAATTTTCCCTATTTCTATGCATTTTCAGATTTCTGCTTTGCAATCTTCTAAAATTTAACTACCTGGATTGTAGAAATCCAGATTCAACATTATTTCTTATCACTCTAAATGTTATTTTTAATGGATCCACTTTTTTGAGTAGACACACTGTTTTTTATTTTATTTATTTTTTTTTTTTTTTTTAAAAAAAAGGAAAAATTATATAGTTTTCATGTGATGCGTTTCATCCTTTAGGACTTCATTGGACTAAGTTTATGTTTACATTAGTACATAGGGATCTTTTACAAAACAACACATGAAATGCATTACTCACCATTGACCACAATTTTAATTTAAAAAATGCTACTCTAATTAAAATTATAACTTACAAAGATGAGAATGTATAGAAAGCACTTTAATTGCTAGATCATCAACAGTAAATTTGCATCTAGGTTCTTATAATGGTTCACAGTTCTTGGCAGATTTTCTGTTATCACAATTTGGAATATCCTATAACAAAAGTGATGGAAAGAAAAAGAATCTAAATGAAATTGACTCAATTATATACCCAAAACACATGCATATAAAAAAAAAAAAAAATCTCTAAATTTTAAATTCCCAGCACCTCTCATTCGTGTGCATATATAGTTGCATAAACATACTTAGTCCAATGAAGTATATATATATATATATATATATATATATATATATATATATATATATATATAAGCATTTAGCATTCAACCAGCTCTATAAATATCAGCCTTCTATATGTCATGCCAGCAGTATGAATTTGACCATAGTGAGACTTTAGCCAAAGATATTTACAGAGTGGGTTTCAGTGTGTTGAATGCTAAGTGGATTACTAAGCTGTGATGAACAAAATAGACAAGATCTGTCTGTCTGTCTATATTGTACAACAAAACTTTGCTTAAAAGAAATCTTTCTGCCTAAATACATCTTATTCAACAAACACAGGCATATATATATATATATATATATATATATATATATATATATATAAATAATTAAGAAAGAGACAACCTTAAGGTTTCATGACTATAATTTATATAGAATATATTTTCTGGGGAAATAAATTATACTCATGGAACCTTAAGGTTGTCTCTTTCTTAATTATTTAATTAATATTTGCTCTGGTGTTATATTGAGCTCTCTGGATTATATCCTCTTTGGAATTATCTACACAGATTAAACAAACACTTCTATTATATATATATATATATATATATATATATATATATATATATATATATAAACACATATGCACACACAGATCTGGTTAAAATGTCTCTTCATTGAGATGTTTGGCTGAGCAAATAGTAGTTTATTAACCAACTGGGCAAGTCATCATCCTACATATACTAGTGGCAGTGGAAAGCTGTTACTTCCATAGTCAATCTTGACAGGAACCAATCACATCTACATAGAAACATGCATATATTAAGATGCATGTTACAGTGCAGTAGTTTACAAAACCATTTTGGGGTCCAATCTGTAAATGTTGTTTGTATCTCACCAGGTGCCCAACAAGTGTGGCCTTGTGTAAACTTAGTAACAATAGATACATGTGTGTGTATACTCAGGCACCTATTAATGCATTTACCCATAGCATTTGATATCTTGCTTAACTAGTCCATCATATATTTATGGATAAGATAAAAGGTGGAATAATATTACTTACACAGTGCTAACCATATTCATACATCCATAGCTGCTTGCTGTGAAATATTGAACTTTCTTCCTGGTTATATCATTACATATCTTAATATTGATGACAGTCTGCTTGGAGCAAGTTTTCATCAAATGCATGATTTATGAGAAATCAGTCTGCTGATGGCCTTGATTGATGAAACAGAAAACAAAACAAAACAAAAAAAGAAATTGGCAAAGGACACTGAGCCATATCTTCACATTTTTTCCCTTTCCAGTTGATGCTTAAAAATGAAGACAAAAAATAGCTCAGAAATTAGGTAGAAGGAAATCAGAATATTTTATAAATACAATGTAATGGTACATATATACATAGCCATGATTTTATTGAGGCAGGACTGGAATTAAACTCATGCATAGCAAGGCAGGTCCTGCCTGACAGAGGATTTCTCTCATAATGATTTGAGGTAATGTTTTACAAGGCTGGATGCTTTTCTTAATGCCCAGTTCAGAAACTCAAGGTAATCCAACTATATTAAGTGTTTTTACCAAAACACCATCTCTAGAAAGAGTGGCCTTCAAGGCTTGTGACCCTATCCTAGCGTTTTATATATATATATATATATATATATATATATATATATATATATATATATACACACACACACAGGGTCCACCAAAAATATATACAAACTTCAAGAAAGGACAAAACTGCTATTGATATGATAGTACTAAATTTATTTAGACATCACAAGATTAAATTTCAACTCTACAATCACAAGTGTTGCTCAAAATGGTGGCATTTCCAGACATTTATTAGTACGATGAACAACATTGCCCAAAGTGTCCAGTTGGATTGTTGCACATGCATTTTCAATTTCTTGTCTAAGGGTCACCAATGTAGTTGATTTTCTGCAATACACAACATCCCTTAAGGTCACCAATAGTAAACAGTGTTATCACAATTTGAAAAAAAAAAACTTCCTGAAGTGTGTATACATTTTTTTAGCAGACTCTGTATATAATGTTGAATGAATCATCTACCCTTTGACAGGTCTTGTTTTTCATCCTGTTGTGTGACATGCCACTTGTCCATGTGGCAGGTTGTATTGGGTTACATGTTACCAGTAGCAGGCCTAAGCCTGACCTGACCATAACACAATATTAGCTGTTTTCTTATTAGGAAACATTGACTGAGGAGCTTCTGCTATTGTTGGTTGAGATTTATAGAATCTTTCTCTGAAAACAATTTTTCAGGAAAATAGGTTTCCCAAGTCCAGTAGCTATTATTGCTCTTTACAGTAATGATGAGGTTTCCTTCCTAACCTTTTATTTGAAGTAGTGTAGAATGTCAACATGTTGATTTTTGTCCTTATTTTCTCTTTGAACTATATATAATATCTATTTTAACTGTTGCTGCTACTGAAAGACCTTAACTGATGTAATTTCTCTTATCGGATAGAGTACTTTGTGATTCTATAGCACAAGTCCACAAGGCTTGAAGAAGTGTGATCTTCATCAAAACTTATAGGCTTCACTCACTCAAAGATATATTTATTCATTGATCTAAGAAAACAGATGTATACAGTTTAGATTTTTCTGAACATGTTTGGTGCCATGACATCCATGTTTGGGGCAATGAAAGTCTCAATTTGGATTGGCTATTTAAGAATATGACTCTGGTTTTTAGGTTAAGTTTTGGTTTTGTAGCAATTTGTGGTTTTGAGGGAAACTATCCTAGCACAGACTATTCTGTGTTCAATTTCTTTATTTCCTATACCAAATTTATTATGATGTATCCATGTACTGAGGTATGGAGTTGGGTCATAATTTTCTTCAAGAACGCTCTTGTACTGAAATTCCTTTCATAATTTTTAAACCTGGTTTGAGTATCTGGATTGGTTTCTGCCAATGGTCCACGTCAATCCAAAATAACAAAATATCAAGTAATTCACTAACAATTTCTGTCTGAAGGTTCAAAGAAGTGGGGTCTTCACCAAGACCCATAGACTTCACTTGCTCAAAGCAGTTTTTAACCATTGATCTTGGCTTTGAGTGAGTAAGAAATTGCCCTTGATAAACTCTGTCTTCAATAAGAGAGGAGAAAAACAAAAATTCTTTATATAGATCTAGATTGTTTCTCAAGCATATAAACACTATTATGAATCATTCAATAGTTGAATTGATGTGGAGTAAAAATATCCTACAACATTTGTTGCTACATTTTAAAATTGTAAAGATAAAACTATTAGTAATAAATAAATTCCACTAAATCTAGTTAGATATTTTATTTAAACTTTCTCAGGCCATGGTTGCTAGATTAGACTACAAGTTGTGAATTTGGTTGTATTACTAAATTTTGAATTGATTTCTTGTTACTAGCCCCCAAAAAAGTACTAAATTTTAAAATTTCTTAGTACTCCTAATCTGTCAACTCCAACTCAAAGTATGTTTTTAGAGTAATGTATGAAATCTGTTGGATGTGCAGTGGTTAGTGGTTTGTAACAAGTAACTGGTGAGCCAAGTTCAAATTCCAGTGGATTTCATTAAATTCACTTTTGTGCAGATATCCTTGAGATAAGCATGAATCCACCTCTTCTTCCCCAGTAATGGATTAAGCAGTAGGGCAGACTAGGTTCTTTAGCCTTGATGGGCAACTAGTCTAGGAGAAGGACAACTCTGAAAAAATACTGGTTGGGCTAGCAACTCCATTCTGTAAAAAACCCATTTGCTATTAATACCATAGCAGCAATGCCTAGCATATTGAGGTTGAGAGAGAAGGTGCTGGATTCTATTATGGCAAAAATTGGGGGATCTGTTTATGATTAGGTTGTATAATAAAACTGACCCTCACTTAATACTAGTTTTTTAATCAAATATTATCTATAATCAGGATTGCTAGACTGGGCTCCCAAGTAGTGAATGGGGCTACATCGGAATGCTTACTTAATTTTGAATTGACTTTTTTTTCATTTGGTAACCTAGCTTAATTTTTAAAAATAGTCCAATAAGCCACAAGTTCTGAAATTCAAAATTTAGTAACACTAGGCTTTCAAGAGTAGCCCAATGCAGCAACCTTGCTTTTATGGCAATATTATTATCTCTATCTAAAAGTTTCTGATAATTTTTTTTTAATCATTTCGCCCCAAGCAAGGCAATAAAGTCACTGAGTGTGAGAAAATATGAAAAAAAGAAATCATTAAGGAGAGAAAAAAATATAAAAACAAGATTATGTTTTCAAGAGAAAAAAAAAGCCACTGTCCATTCTCTATGGTAAGACAAAATAGCCGGAATGTAGCTGAGACTAAGTTATAATGTGGCTTCAGAGGTGACACAACAAAACTATATGCAGCGATACCTGTGTGACATGGCATTTCAAATACCCCAATAATATGCGACTGTTGATCAGCCTTTCTAATTGCAATGAAAGAGTTCAGTCTCCTTACTACCAGTCAGAATACAGAAACTAGAAAACTGCTAACCTGGCACTATCATAGTGAAAAGTCACAACCCTTGATAAGTTATGTCACCAAAAAGTTAAGACCGTTAAATCATTAAGGCCATGGAAGAAAGAAAGGAGCAAGTAAATCACATCCTAAACCAGAAATCAGGGATTAACCTATACTCCTGTTCAATAAACATGAAAGAAGTACTGGCTGGTTAATAGATGAACCTATCTTCTCCAGTTTATTTTTTTTTATATGTGTATAAGTTATGTTTTTAATGAAACCTTTTATTTTCCTTTATAGCAAATGCTACACTAATATTTTTGTTTGTATTTGAGGAATTGAACTCAGAATTCTGTTTCTATCAGTCTATCTAACAACAGCTTATTTATGAAGTCCCAACAATTCACTGCAGTTTGATAAGATCTTTCTGTGTTTTACTGGTACTCGCATATTGATGAACTATATTCAATACTGGTAGTAAATGCTGTCAACTGTAGAAATCAATGATTTTATGTAGGAGGCTATTGCCCTGTAGATCACTTTAATATAACCTTAAATTGTCTCTGCTTGAAGTTTTTTTGTTTTTTTTCTGTAATAAACTTCTAGTGTCTAATTTTTATGATTATGAGGAAGGCTAATATCAACTTGCAAAATTGGTAGAAACTAGCAACAAATTGTTCATTTTGGCATCAAACTACTTAATTTTTTTCTAATCATTTCATTCAAAGTAAAGCAATAAAATCACTAATATGCAAAGGGTTACTGGGTGTGAGGGAATATTAAGGAGAGAGAACAATAGAAGAACAAAAATTAAAAAGATGTAAGATAACAATTGGCATTGCATTTAGATTTTTGAAGATCATTGTTGATTGATAAGCAAGAAGCCAGAAGAGTGTTCCACAAATGAGAAGTATGATAGAAGAAACTGTCAGCATAAAACTTACAGTTAAATCTTGCCATTTCAGCTGTAAAAGGATGTGAGTTTGCCGCCAATATAGTACGGAGCATAAAGTCTAGGTACCATAGAGGAATGTTCATCAGAACAATTACCATGAAAATATATTTATAAAAGGGACATGGAAGCTATGTTATGGCAGTGGGAAAGTTACTGAAGCCGAGATGCTAGGTCATGGCCAATAACATTGCTGATTCTTCTTTGTATTTTATCAAGAATCACTAAATATATAGCAGGAGCACCAGGGCAGATGTAACACTAACAACAATATTCAATGCATGGATGAATGGTAGACTTATAAATGTATGAGATAGATTCTGAAGAGAATAATTGTCTAGCATGACACAGTGAACCAACTTTTCTAACAGTTGACCAAGCATTTGATTCAATATAATCTTTCCACTTCATGCCAGTGGATAACGTTAGCCTGAGAAGACACAATGAGTCACTCTCCTGAAGGTTAGCATCAGCCATGCTGATGGAAGGCAAAAAGTTTTCTCTTAGATGATTAAAAAAGAGCAGTTTAGTTTTGGAAGCATTAAAATTAACAAGTCATTCCTTGTCCCAGCTAAATTTTTTTTTTTTTTTTTTTTTTTTAAATTTATTTATTTATTTTTTTTTTTTTTAAATTTAAAAGATGATGTAGAAACGTAGAGGCGATGAATAAAGAAAAAGGCTTGTTAAATCCAGGAAGAGTCAGCTTCAAATGAATGTAAACAAATGATCCTTGCAAGAGAGTTGGGAAGAGATGATTATAAGGCAGGCAAAAAATACTCAGAAACAAAGAATAGTCAACATAATTTTCATAAATATTGAATTCCATGTCTCACTGAATTTTCCTCTTTGGATGGTTCGATTTTTCTAAATTTTTATGTAAAAAATCAGCTATGACAATTAAAAGTAGGATTATCTAAACAAAAGTCATAGAGTTTACTAGACAATATAAATGCTAAAAATACCATGACGAGAATATGTGAGCAATAAGATAATAGAAACTATAAGGTAACTTTAAATTTCTAGGAAACATAATAATGAAAGGGAGACTAGAGAATTTAACAGGACAAATTCAAAGCAAGAAAAACAAGAGGAAACAGTGAACAACCTACTTAATAAGTTTGTATGAATGAACAGCAGAACAAAAATAAAAAGGGATGGTAAATAATAAAAAATGGCATAAGGTATAACATATAAAGGAAGCTCATACTTTTATTGGGCAGTTCTTAAATGAGAATCTGCATCCATCTTATATAAGTCAGTGTGTCTTTGTATATTGGAGAAGTAGATATTTTATGAAAGCTGCCATGAAAACTAAAGAAAGCCAGAGAGTGTATTGGCTGATATGTGATAACAGCAAAAACGCTGATGTTTATCCAAATGTAAACAATCATAATACTTCATGCCAGAAATTCAGACAGAAATTACTAGTTATTTGTTTGATAAAATGGGCTGATGTGGACCATTGGCAGTCACCAGTCCAGATACTCAAATCATGTTTAAAAACTCCAAAATGGATTTAAGTACAAGAGTGTTGTTGAAGAAAATTGTGACCCAAAATGATGGACTCCATACCTCAGTATATGCATCAGTTATAGATCAGATTAAGTACAGAACATAAGGAAATTGAACAGGTGCTAGGGGTAGTTTTGTCCAATAGAGCAAATTGCTACAAGACTAAAACATTAAACTGAAAGCCAAAGTCATGTTCTTAAATAACCTCACTAGATCTAAGACTTCCATATGGCTCCACAGAAACCAGAAATATCTAAACTATCAGCTGTATATAACTGCTTTTTTAGATCAATGATTAAAAATATGTTTGAGTTGTTGGTCTTTGAATTTTGTGAATTGGCACTATAGAATCACAAAGTACTACTCTACAAGATCACAGCATTCAACAGCAGCAACAACTCATACATTCGCTGTGGAAAGCAAAGCACGGAACTGATCTTTCTTTCTAAATTTGTTTCAGTTACTGCACATGAAAACTATTTATGTAGACATGCTCAGTTTGTGCAATGATACCTTAACGGATAACTATTCCACAGCGAATGTATGCAAACAACGCCAGTAATGGCTGTCGCCAACAACATGAATGAATCCAAACTTTCACTGTTGATAACTCTAAAATGGTAGATTTTATCAAATTTATCAAACAGATTCGAATGGTGTATGTACAATTACACATAAATGTAAGTATTCTGTAAATTTTTAATGCAAACTTAGCACAGGTGTTACACTGCAAATTAACCAGTTTTTTTTGGCTTTCCAACAATACCATCAGAATGTTTTAAATTGAAGTTTAAAGCAATTTCAGGTTCAATTTGCAACTCACTAATATAGTGAGATCATCATCCATGCTCAATCCAATTATAATGATCCAATTTTTTGTTTGTGTCATTATTACAAAAACTGAAAAAAGTTCATATCAATATTGAAAGAGAAAGAAAAATAAAGATTATCAGCTGCTGTCTAAAAATACATGTTATTCATGACAACGTTTTATATTATGTTCCATTGTCAGCACCCACTCGCATGGTGATCAACATCCTTTCTCTTTATTCCCTTTCTCCACTCTGGTGATGATGACAGAGATGGCTGTTAAGACTCCGACAAGTTGTGAGCAGGAGCCACAGAGTAGTGGATGTGGCTGTGAAAGTCAGGCCCGCCTGGCAGCATGTCACAGATCCTCTTCATGTTGATAATTGGACACAAGTCTTGGACTCCTTTGAGATGCTCCAACACCAGGAAAGATGATTTACAGCAATGGTTTCCCGGGACTGGGAAAGTCAGGCCATCCTTGATGGCACATCACAGATCCTTTTCTTGTGAATGGTTGGACTCAAAAGTCTTGGGGCCTCTCTTTGGATGGTCCAACACCAGGAAAGCTGATTTGCAGCAATGGTTTCTGAGATCTCAGGGTTGATGTTGGCTTGTATCAGAGGTGTTTTTAATTGGTCCTTGAAGCATCATTTTGGGACTCTTATTGCTGAGGAGTTGTCCAAATAGGATGATATGTGGAATTTGAGTGGGATCCATTCTGGACATGTGACCCACCCAGCAGAGCTGATATTAAAGGATATATTATGTTTATAACATGACAATGTCTTACTTCTGTTTTTCTTTTTTGGAAAAACAATATTGCATTTTTATAAATAAATGTATCCTGATCTTTTTCATGGGTATCATTATTTTATACAAAGATTTAAAAAATTTTTCTCTTCCTTCATAAATATTTTGCATACCTTATCATAAAAACAATTTATCTGTCCTTTAAAAATGTAAGTTCAAAAACCATCTAATCCTGCTGATAATGGATTAATATGCATGCAAAACTAAATGTTAATTGGAGTTGGATTAAGTACAGAGTATTCTCCCCTTAGTTGCAAATAATTATACTATAAATTCTATAGACCGGAAGTGATTGACAGATTTGTTAGTCTTTTAAGTGAGTTGTTGATAAGACAATCTTTTTGATGTTGTGATAATCTTTAATCATTGAACAGCTTCTCAGGAAATATGGATATGTCAGTTTTTTTCGTGGGGGGGGGGGCTGGGATCTTCAGAAACAATGGGGGTTAATAACATATAAATTATTTCTCTTCTAATTCATTTCCAATGAATTTATTCTGTAAATTAACTTTTTCTTTTCTGTTGAATTCTTATGAATTCCTTCTTGCAAATATTATCTACATATGAAACAAAGCACAAGGTTATGGATGCCATAAAAATTCCAAAGAAAGATATTTAAGCACTGACCGATAAAACTACTGTTTTTATAAATAACAAATGAAGTAGTGAAACTGGGCACTGTGTGTTATGATGTTCATGGTACGAAAGACTTGAAAGCAATAAGTGCATGCCTACTGACATTATAAGGGAACGAGGAGGTGGAGGTAAAAGTGAGAATGCTACTAATGGAATATCTACCAACAAAAATGGGGCAGTTGCCAATTATATGGACTGAAAGAATCAAATACATTTTACTTGAATATATACATAGTAATACACACACACAGTTATAGATTTATCGTTAAAAAGATAATGAGATATTGTTTTTGGCCTTATTCTAAAATCTTTTAGACCACTGGCCCCCACATCAATGGTCAATATTCAAATGAGGAATGCTTCTGCAAGATAGGGGATTATTTAAAAAAAATAAAAAAATAAAAATATAATGAAAATAAGAAAAGTAAAAAAAAATTGGTCCAAATATATTTAAATTACAGTTTTAGAATACAAAATACTATTTTGAGACTCTGGAACAGGCGAATATATTTGAATAATAATGCCTCTAGTAATATATAAAATTAAATGTTCACTTAGCTTATCCCTACTCTGAGTTTCATGGAGATTACATGTACCTGTCAAGGGACTTGATTACAAAATTTACAATCAAGTCCCTTGACAAGTACATGTCAATAGTAAATTTCACTATCAAGTCCCCCAACAAGTGGATGTAGTCTCTTCAATATTCAGGTAAGTGAATATTTGATATTATTTATGACTATTAATGTCCTGACACTGATTGATATGTTGATATATTTGACTATTAATCTCTTGATATTGAGGACAATGACTGTTTATCTTAAAAATGTTATCTTCTTGAATTACCCTGATCATGATTTGTTTGCAGACCACAATCTTTGTTATTGTTGGTAATAGTACTTTTATAAATGTATGAAAATTCTTGAGATATGCCACTGTGTTCAGCATGTGTGAGTGGGGTAATAGGTATCGACTTGGGATGAGAAATTGGAGATCCGAGTTTGAATTCTAGTTGGGTTCATTACACTTATGCTCAAATATCCTTGGAAAATGTATAAATCCATCTCTTCTCTCCAGGATTGAATCGTATGACTTGTATCTGGAAAAATCATTGATATTTTCAAAAAGTTGTTAATGCAATATTCATGTGCAAAAAAGAATTATTCTTATAATGAAAAATGTTTCAGCTTTAAATAACCTACAAGAGGTTAAGCCTTACACCCCCTCTCACACACACACATATACAAAAACGAAAACAAATGACTTTGTTCATGCCCAACAATAATAGTGTATCAAGGAGCCAGACATGATCACAGTATCATTTCTTACTCACTCCTGGCATTGCTGTTTTTGATGACTGATGCATTGTAATATACAGGTGTGGCATTTACATGAAGTTGTAATTTTTTATTTTGTTTTGGTGAAATTTTATTGTTGATGGAAGTAAAATTTAGTCAAATTTATAGAATAAGACAGAATAAAACACTGAAATTGTTCCCGTCACAAAGGCTGCCAGGTTGCAAATCTTCTGTTTAACATTGCAGCCAAAAATTCACTGATTTAGGTAAGATGAATTTGAAAATTCCATGAATGTTGACAACTAAGCTGATCCATTGTCTCATGGCTCTGCTCTTCTCAAGTTTTGCTTGTATCTTCTCATTCCTTCCCTTATCCTTTTGATTCTCCATTGATTGTCTGTTTTTATATAAATATTACACAAACCGGAATTTGTTTCATATGTGCAAAAAAAAAAAGAAAAAAAGGGAATGCAATATTTTCTACTGCTTTTTCTCATTTACCTTTCTTTGCTGTAGACATGTATAAGCTCAAAATATATAAAAAAAAATCCACCAAAATAAAGAAGCTATTTCGGCATTATGACTGATGGAAAGTTCAATCTAAAGCTTGTGCCAGAATACAATGGAACAACGTCGATTGTTGATTGGCTAGAAAGAGTAGACCTGATTTGCAAACTTTCCGGAGTTGACCGGGTCAAGCAAGTAATCCCTTGTGATTGGCCGGAGGGGCCTTTGATGTCTATCAGCAACTTTCAGATGCGGACAAGACTGAAGTGACCCAGGTGAACTCTGCACTTCGAAGGGCCTTTGCGCTTGACCCATCTGAAGCGTACAAGCACTTTTCGAGACGCACTTTGCGCCCGGATAAATTGGTAGATGAGTTCTATGCAGCATTGAAGAAACTCTCCAGCCTGTTCGGAGGAATGCCCGACCAAGCACTGAAGTATGCGTTCATGGCTGGACTGCCTGCCCACACCCAGGAGTTGTTGCGGACGTCTGCCGATGTTGACCACATTCTCACAGAGAGCATGCTCGGCCGGGCAAGAGCTGTCGTGAATAGCGAAAGGGTTGCTGCCCCTGTTGACGGACCAGCTACAGAAAAAGTGCCTCTACCCAAGTCCACCGAGAGCTCACTGCATTGCTTTAATTGTTCCGGGCCCAACCATCTGACCAAGCATTGCCAGTTTGAACGACCAGGGCAGTGCCGAAAGCCAATCATTCAATGTTACAGGTGCCAGAAGGAGGGCCATGTCATGTCGAAATGTCCGGAAAATGGAGACAGTGGCGAGATGTGAGCACCACTCTTGCTCTGAGTAATGTGAGAACTAACCTGCCAGTGATGCGCGTGTGCATCAACATAGTGATGCATAATGCATTGGTTGATTCAGGATGCACACAGTCTCTTGTGAAAAGTTCAGTTTGTGGTCCACCGAATGGACATAGGATGGATGTACGGACTTCTGATGACACTGGGTATATTACACTGCCTAGCCGACAAACAGCACAAAATAGAGACAACACAGAACTACCCTTGCGATGAAGCACACACCAGAGATTACCAATACGACCTTGCCCGTGCTGTGATCATCAAGGACCAGGAGGGAGTGTAACAAATGAATGAGTGAACATTTGACAAGGGAAATGTCATGGCGGCAGGCACAAAAATGGCAGTGCGCATTTGTGACCAGACTGGGAGTGAGGCCCGTATTCATTTGCATAAGCGTATGACTCACCAGCATAAAAGCTGAGAGTTTGCAAGGGTAAGAGAAAAAGGTGTCGAGTTGTCTGAAAGACACATGTGTTGTTCGTTTCGGTGTCGACTGCAGTGTATGACTGAGCAGAAGAAGATGGAAACGACAAAGACTTCAGTAATTTTTGCTACAGACTGATTACAAAGATGTCATAAGATCAGAGAATGTGATTATACTTTTAAGGATTTCTAGCCTTCAGGTTGGGATAAAAATTTAGTATTTGTTCTTCTCTGAAGGATACCTGTTCCCAGAGATTTCAACTCTTAACAAAACATGTATTAAAGAAGGATTGCTGCCTAAACACCGCAGTTTGTGAATTTGGTTACTGGGCCAGGTAATGCATACTTAGACCCAGTGAAACAGTATTAAATTAAAAAAACGTGACAAGATATCTCTAGATATGGACAGCAGAAGGAAAATGATCTAGTTTACAAAAAAAAAAAAAAATTAAATAAATGGTTCAGTTAAAAAAAATTCCCCAATAGTTGCTCAAGCACCTGAAGAAACCTGGGGGGGGGGGGCACAATGGTTGAAACATGATAATAACAACAGAGATGGAAACAATTGTCTAAGTGTAAATAATAAAAATAGTGTTTACATGGAACAATGAATTTGCTAACCCTGAGTCTGCATGCTGGGGTTAAACTTGGACAATCTCCAAATGGGATGAAAAGAATGTCAAAAAAAAAAAAAAAAGAATAAAAATTATACAGTTGCGGAAATAACAAAAAATGATTTTCTATACACAAAAGGGATAAAAGATTGTATGCAAGTAAATATTTACAATCATCGTTAATATGCACTATCAAAGTAGCATTGTAATTCAAGTGTTTGCTATATGAGTCAGTGCAAAAATAAATGTTTGTTGGTTAAATTAGTATGAATAGTGTGCACACATTTAGCTGCCCATAGAAATGTTTCTAGTTGAAATGCGAGGTAAATTTATATATGTGTAAGTAAAAAGGGTACGAGAGAGGTACAGTACAAAAGTAACATTTATAGTGTACATATAAATATGGTAGTAGTGTGATCAAGTTATCAATTAATAACATGAGTCTTAAGTGTATCAATTGGTCGGTGAATAGAAATCATTTTGCCTCTGAGGCGGATGTACCAGTTCCGCACCAATGGAAGCATTTGAATCTGCTACTTGACTGATGGTCAGTCTGGTTCGTTTATTTGGTTGTATAGGCTCCAGGCAGGTTCTGGATTAAAGTCTAGTGTTGAAATCTGATTGGCTTAATCAACTGTTGAATGTTTTTGAACTACATTTGCCAATTTGTAGTAGTAATACTTGAAGTTATACAGAAAGCTGTCGAGGAGACAGGCTGACCTGAGTTTTAGGAAAGAAAGACTGAGCAGTATTTTTGAATTTTGATTAAAGCTTTTCCAGTAGTGTAGTTTATTGAAATAATAATTTTTATGACTGGATTCTGAGAAGTGATTCCAAATTCTCATGTTAACCATTAACCTATCACGAAGCCCATTCTGTGTGTTTTTACACTCACACACACACACACACACGTGTGTGTAAGGGAACACAATATGTAATTTTTATATATAAGGGCAAATTTAGGAAAATCCATGACAAAGTGGAAAAATGACTTCAGTCAAATGATCACTTAACATCCTCTATAGTTTACCTTGACTTTCAGTTAGCATGAAGTATACTGATGAGGATTCGTAAATTTAAAAATTTTGTAAAACTAATATTTTTGCTTCTGTTTATAAAAATTTGTCACATAATAAAATCCTTACATTTGCCTTGATAAAGTGCATCAGAGGATAGAACGCTAAGTTTTCATTTTGTCTTTATTTGTATATGTATAATATTAAGATATTTGGTAATGAGACAGTGCAGGGAAAGTGAGTTCATGCCTTTCCTAACGGCATCAGTTCAAAGTTAACACACGCTTCTTCAGTCATAACTGGAACTTGTACTATTATGTTTTTGTACTATTATCTTTTACACTCATAGGACATTGAATGCAAAAAGGACAGAGAGGAACATCGATTAACCCTACCCAAGGAGGTTGTGTAAGTGGATAGTAGGGAGGGATAGTAAGGGGTTTGGGAAAGATAGTAAGAGGAAAAAATATAGCTTAGAGCTACAAAAGTTAGGAAGTTGTAGAGACCCATGATCACCCATGTTCTGAAGAGGCACCTCATTTAAAAGATTACATAATAAATAATTCAAAGATATTTTATCTATTAGATATTTCATTTTAGCTTAAAAGCTGCCCTATCAGGAGGCATTTAAGCTAGCTCCTGCATAGGGATTGGGTCTTCATTACAATAGGCAACAATAAACTACAGATGATTGCTGCATTTAAGTATTGCATTAATATTTAAGCCTAGCTTTTAAAAGTTCAATGATAATTCTTCTGCCACTTAAAGACAATTTGATGTTCATAGGTCTTTAATTTTTGTACAAACAATTATTTTTACTTCATGGGTGACTTTTGCTGGATTTCACAATTTTGATTATTCCCATATTTATTTCCAAGTTATAAAAATTATCGTACAAAAAAATTGCCACAAAAAAAATCATATAAAAAAAATCGCCAAAAACAATCAGAGTAATGAGAACTTGGGAATCCAATATTTCAGGATTGCAGGTCCAATTTAAGCCCAGATGGTTTTTAATTTGCTCACAGAGTTGGCCTGATTCCAAAATGGTATGATATTTTGGGCTATGGCCTCTAGGAGTAAAGTTGAAAAAGTGTGACACACTGACATTTGCATTTAGAATATATAGAATTTATATAAAAGTTTTTCATCTTTTTTTTTTTTTCACTTATTAATGACAAATCTCAAAATATTAAATTGTAGTTGATTCTACTTACTAAGTTCTTAGTGTAAGTTGTGTCATTGGTTAGAATGTAGAAAGGCTGTTACAAGATAAACATCACTATAATTTGGCATCTCTAGGACATGTAGGGTGCTGATTAGTGATTTTAGCAGATTACTGATGTTAGAATATACATAACCCAACATCTAATAACTTCATTCTACCTTTAAAATACCTTGAAAAGAAAGTGTATGTATGTATATATATATATATATATATATATATATATATATATATATATATATACACAAGAGAGAGAGCTCAGCTTACACAAACCTTTCTAAACACATATGATAAATTAAAAGAAAGATGCACCAAAAAAATATGAAAATAAGGAAAACAGCACCAGCCTATAACAATAAATCTTAAAACTGTTAACTCCTCTCTGGAGGAAAAAATACCTATAATACCCTTCCCAGACCAATGCAAATTAATAAATAAATGCTGAGAACTAATCTCAAAATACAGACATAAAAAAAGATTCTTACTGCATTACTTAAAAAAAAAAAATACATACAAAGAATACCTTGCAAAACATCACCATGAAGAATGCAAATATACACACTCTATATAACACAGATAATGTAACATATTTTAGACAAAGTCAATATTGTAAACTAAAAACATAAGATAACCATAACAATAAAATAACAAATAAACAAAAAATCAAAAAGATAAACAAATTAAGTAAATAATTAACACAATGTGTACAAATGTGCACATAAACACAAGTAAATGTAGTAATAATAAACATCAAATAATTAATCAATAATAATGAGTAAAAATTTAACTAACAAATACTATACAATAGCTACAAAAAACACATTCGGATGTAAAATTATTTTTATTCACTAGCTTTTTGAATAATCAAAAAATAATTGTTATCACCTATCCAATAACAGTTAGGATAATACAATTGATCTTGCTCCCCATAATGTACCATTGGCCAGTATATATAAATAGTTGAGCCAACATGTCAAACACATGACCTGAAGACTGTATTCAAGCATGAAACAGACCTTCTTGCCTTGGTGTTGACCTCAGTGCCCACTTTTATATTTATATACATCCTATCTTTGATATTAAGTACTTTAAGCTATAAATATAGCATAGCTGAAAACTGTGTTTTTATCATACATGCATATGTGTGTGTGTGCGCACGCATGTGGTTGGGTTGGGTTACATTTGTATACAGGATAATTCAGAGAATTTCTACTTAGACATGTTTCACCAATGAGTTGTCATCAAGAGAAAAAGAATGTCAGACTAGAAATTTTCCAAATTTTCTTCTGTATTTACCATTCCCTTGGATTCTCATCCAACTCTCTCTCTCTCTCTCTCTCTCTCTCTCTCTCTCTCAGACATGCATGCACACATCTGTATGTGAGTGTCTTCAAACATTCATTGTGGCAATCTATTTGCAGTAGCAGCAAATTAAGAAAATCTACAATCTCTTGACATATCTCATGACCAGAATATAAGTTGATAGTTAATCTGCTGAGATTTTTGGCTAATTAAGCCCAAATGAAGGTATATTTTGAAAAAGAGATGCTTTTTTTAAAATTGTATTTGATGATATATAATAGCCTACCTTTTTTTTTTTTTTTTTTTTTTTTTTTTTTTTTTTATTACCAAAAAACCTGTCCTAAAATATATCTTCCAGGTTTTATATGTATAAATATCTGGTAGGCTAATGTTTATCCAGACATTAACCTTACAATATTCGTACCAAGATGAACTCCATAATACAGTAATGTTAAATGCAAATGGCATGTGTGCAGTGGCGGGGGTGGGGGTCCCATATTCCATTAAATACTGTTAATATTAATCAGGATGATGTTTTCATCAAATACACTAATTTTTGCTAGCTTTTTGTTTTTCTTCAGGACTGTTTCATACTGAACTGTACAATTAGCAGCAGATTGTAAATTCATACACTCATTCATCATATAAGAAAAAAAACAAAATAAAAACTTAGAAAACTCACAGAAACATTGTTTTATAAGAAAACAACAAATCTCTGGAAAACCAAAATTGAGTAAATTAATTTTTCAGAATTTCTGGGATAAGGAGTTATCACTATTTACATTGTTCATAATTTGACTAATATCCTCATCTTTAGTTTTGTTATAGCATTTCAGCGATTGTACCTTTTGACCTTCTTCAGAACAAATAGTTCTGTTTGGTATGCCCTTAAAGTTCTTCAGATTGTTAGATAACTGAAGAAGGCTAGAGGATACAATATTCGAAACATTGTGATAATAACAAAGATGAGGACATTAGTCTGACTGTAAATAATGAAGGTATTAGTTTAAAATAGAGATAATCTTCAATTTGACCTGAAAAATTTGTTAAACCTAGGATACATTTGTTAAAAATATTAGTATATCAAGGGTTCAGCAGAAATTCCCTCCCACATATACCACCCAGAAATCCCTCTTACGTAATGGTAAGACATTAGCTCAATGAAAACACCACTGTCACTAATGTCTTACCATTATGTGGGAGGTATTTTTGCTGCACCCTGTATTGTTTAACTGAAAATATAAAACATTCTTATTTATTAAAGACATTTTTATGTTTAACATTCTTTTTTATAGATACAAATATTTAAGTAAAATGCTCAGTTTATAAACAGTATTAACAAATAACATTTACCAAAGTTTAAAATTTCATGAAAATATTCGTCCTTTGACGATTTCGAACCTGCATCCCATACGGAATCATTTACGCTGACGTGCCAACCTCTGGCCACCTGAGCGCTTATAAACTTCGAATTTACTGTTATAAACTTCAATTACCTTTGCCTGCCAACGCCTCCTTTGGGCCGCAGAGGTTAGGCACGTCAGCGTAAATGATGGTTCCGTATAGGATGCAGGTTCGAATCCTGTCAAAGAACGAATATTTTCTATGAAAATTTCTCAGACATTCAGGCCAGTAAATGTTATTTAATACTGTTTATTATAAACGGAGCATTTACTTAAATACTTGTATCTATAAAAAAGAATGTTAAACATAAAAATGTCTTTAATAAATAAATTGTCGGACTTTGTCCATTTCTTAATATAAAACATTTTTTATTGTTGTGCTATAAAGGCAAGTTTCATGTGAACTTGATGTTTATTCTACTTAGTAAATGTTTTATAAACAAGGGAAAAATGGAAAGTTCCTGGAATAGGATCACCTGGCAATAGACTTCATAACTGATTCCAGTCACGTGAGAGAATTGATGGATTGTTTGGTGATGGTCCTCTTTGATGAGTTGATAAACTTCTTCAATATTTTCTGACATTTTGCTAGTGATTGGTCACCCCTGAAAAATTTATCAACTTGAATTGACACTTAACTGGCTTTAGAATGCTTGATCTTAAGAATATTTGAAAAAAGCTTCGCAAAACACTTTTTTTAGGGACTCTGTGGTGGATTTGGTAGATTTTAAGCAAAATTTGATGCAGAAAGATTCCTCAACTGTTCTACTAAATATCCCATATATACTAAGAAGGAATAATGTTGGACTTTAGACAAAAATCCCTTAATTCCTTAAAAAAGGGATTGATGAGCACTTTTCTTTATTTGAGAAATTCTTTGGATGATGTGGTTGGTTTATAATATTGTTATTATTACTATTTGTTGGGTATCTGTATATATGTTGAACCCTGTTAAAAACTGTCGAAAAATTCAATACATTTAAGTAATATTATTAAAAATCTCAATTCTATATCAACATAAGCTCACACAGAAATTGACTCATTTTTGTACAAAAAGTAGACTTCAATTTGAATTTCCACATTCACATTTATTAACCAATTAGCAACATTATGTCAAATGCTCAGAAGGCTTTAAAATTTCAGACAACTATGTTTGTCTGCTACAAAATTTGAGAGATCACTCCAGAAAATGATTAGCTAAAAATAGGTATTTAAAAATTGGGAAAAATATTTATTAACCAATAAACTTCTGAGTTTAGTAAATCTAACTTTTAGCTTCCTGAAGCCAATGCACTGTTATAAATACGATGGTATAAATTAACAAAGTTTAGTTTTCAGTTTTTCCATAAACCTTTGAACAGGGTTCGTTGTGGTTGTGCACAGCTGATTACTCTCACATTTCATATAATTAATTATTTAGCCTTTCACATATTTTATCAACTAACTTCTTGCAATAACCTTGTGATTTTAAAGTACCATGTAAAAACATATGAACAGAGTTATGTCAACAAAAATATTAGTAGTAGTTATAACACAGCTCTCATTTACTGACAGCTGGAAAATTACATGCATTCATAAAACAACATAAAAACTTGACTCTCTCATTAAATAGACATATTCATGCTTTTCTACATACTAACACAATTATTTCTGTTGTAAAGAAAAAAACAAAATATTTTTGTGGGATTTTGTTTTGCAAGCATCTTTGTAATTCATACCTTTCAACTTGTAGAAACAAATACTCAGTAATAAAATTTGTAGAGATGTATTTGAAGATTATTTCTTTCTTTGTTTTCTGCACACTTTTCCTCTAAAAATAAAAATATAGTTTTAAGGTATACTGTATTTATGGGTAAAAGTGCTCAATATCAGGCATAGAGCCTATGTAAATATAAAAATGAATAAAAGAGGTTAACACTGAGTGGCAACAGTTTGTTTATTATGGAACTCTCTTCGGACTTCTTTCCTGTGAACTACGATCTTCAAAAATTTAAATGCAATATCAATTGACATTTTCAGTACTTTAATTGTTCTTTCTCAAAACTAACGTCTCAATTTCTTTAACACTCAATGACTCCTTATGTCTTAGTGGTATTATTGCCTTGCTTGGGGTGAAATGATTAAAAGAAAAGTTTGTGGAGATTTTATTATTTTTTTATAGTAAGTAATATGTTTAATTTGGTTTTATCAGTACTACACACATATATATATATATATATATATATATATATATATATATATATATATATATATATATATATATTATTTTTTCATGATTTTTTTTTTCTTCTAATTTGGTTTCAATAAAATAGTTTAATAGGGTTTTTATATTTTTATTAGTGTTATTGTCAATATTTTAAGTTTGCTTTGGTTTGTTTATAAAAAAGTAAATGTATTTTTAACAAAATAAATATATCCTTTATTTGATAAATGCTAATAAAACCTGAAAGTATTCCAAATTTGGACAGTGCTTATACAAACTCAATCCTGATGTCAAACAATTTGTCAGAAAGGAAGAAACAATGTTTTTAAAATCCTTAATGACTTTTAATCTTTAATAAAACTTGTTTATATATATATATATATATATGAAGAAAAATATACTGAAAAAAAAACAAACAAAAATCCTAATATGCGTTTATGCTGTTTTAATGTTTAATGTCAACGTGTATATATATATATATATATATATATATATATATATATAAAAATATACTGAAAAAAAAAAAACAAAAATCCTAATATGCGATTATGCTGTTTTAATGTCAACGTGTATATATATATATATATATATATATATATATATATATATATATATATATATATATATATATATAATGAGGTATTATGATTATTTACATAATTCACATTGTTATCATATTCATTACCATATTCACAGTGTTTCAGTCAAGAGTTAGTAAAGAAAGGTTGTCTACATATGTTTCTCATAATATATAGATATAGTAGTCTGATGAAAGAAATTTGATAGACAAAAATGCAACAATGGTGTTAATAAAAAATATTATTTATTGTAAATTATTCAGCCTTTACACCAAATACAAGCATGGGAAAAGATGTTAAAAATCAGTCTTTTTAACATCTTTTCTCTTCATGCTTCTATTTTTTGTAAAGGTCTATTAATAGAAAATAAATATTATTAGTCTTATTATTGTTTTTTTTTTTATCTCTTGAATTTCTTTCATTGGTCTACTCTATTTAATAACTGATCTTGCTACTCATAATGCCTTCATGACTAACATATAAATATAATAAAAATATAGCCTGAAGATTATCATCTAGCATGAAACAGACTGCCGCTACTCTGTGTTGGCATCAGTGTCCACACTTATATTTACACATGCTCTATCCCATATAGCTCTCTAGAGGTAGTGTCTCAATAATATCACTGTGAAGAAGGCAATGGGAAACCACTACACTATTAATCCCAAGAAAAATCAGGACTCGTACATCCAGTTTAGAATGCCATATTCGGTATAAAAATTTAAACATCTAATTACATTGTTAATGTAATTTATTTTTTTTTATTTTTTTTTTTTTTACATTCTTCTTTATGTGTTGTGTCGCTTCGGGGCTCTCCACAATTTTCTGTCCTTTGTAGTTCTTAATAAATTTTGTCTTTTTGTTATTTCTCCTAAACCTTGTTCCACCATCCATTTACTCAAACTCACTAAGTAAATTATGCAACGTTTTCCTCTGTGCATTCAGTATGTCCACTGAGCATCAGATATTTCCAAACCCTCTTTCCTTATGTACTGTAGAAATTTCAACTTTTTCTTCCTGATATTAAGTATGTTTCCTTTTTCTTTCATTTCTTTTCTAAAAAATTGTCATTGCTTACATGTTCGGTCAATGATATACTCAGCATCCTCCTGTAGAACCACATTTCAAGTCTCTTCTTCATCTTTGAGGAGATTGTTCAGCATAGAGGAGGATAGATATCGGGTAACACAGTTCAGTACTCTTTTCTTTGTTTCTAATGAAATTTTTCTGTTTTTCAATATTCTGCTTAGTTTTGGGAAAGCATCTTTGGCTATCCAAATGCACCTTTGAATTTCAGTGTTGCACTTTTCATCCTCTGTTAGAACACTTCCCAGATATTTGAATTTTTGTACATGTTTAATTTTGGTATCTCCAATTTGTAATCTGCATATTGGGCTGATCTTTTTGCTAACAACCATATATTCTGTCTTCTTGCAGATAATGTTTAAAATTATTGTGATTGATGCTGAAGTTTTTACAATTTTCTTACTGACATAAAAGCTGTCACTGATTAAATACAAGAATGAAAACAAAATGCAGTGGTTTATATTTACAGTTGTTTAGTAAATGGTATTTACTGTTCAGGCTCTGTCAGGCTAAATCCGTGGTTCGTAATATGGTGCAATTTGATTTTTTAAGGGTGAAATTTGAGAATGAGTTATTAACAGTATATTTTTTCCAGTTAGTCTGTAAGTTAATACATATAGTGTATATACAGTATACATACATAAAAAATATTTGTGTGCCTGTATGTAGATGTGTAATTATGTATGTACTGTCTGTGTGAATTATATATATATATATATATATATATATATATATATATATATATATATATATATATATATAAAACAATATTTTTATAATTATTGTAAAATTAAATGATGATAATTATATTGCATATATGCAGTCTCAAGTTCTTGAGGAGAGTTAAGTTAATGACCTTTTAGGCTTCCTCCACATCAATAGGATTTCACTTTTTAAATAATCAGAATTATATGTCATGGAGGAAGTTGGGTGTATCAGGATTTTAGAGATGCTCAGGTTGGGCATGGCCCAAAATAGGTTTAGAACCACCGGGCTGGATTCTGAAAAACAAAATTTAAGTCAAGATTTTACAATCAGTTAATTCTTTTTTTTTTCTTTTTTTTTTTTTTTTTTTTACTGTTTATGAACCCTTCATGAGTTATTTCATTTTTTCATAATTCCTTTTTTGAAAGTGAATATTGCATTAGCAATTTTTTGAAAATAACAATTTCTCCAGATACAATTTCTACTATTTAACCCATAGCTGAAAGGAAGGAGTTTGATTCGTACTTTTCCCAAGCATATTTGCTTGTGAGTGAACATAACTAACCTGACTGAAATTTGAACTTGACTCTCTGATTCCTTATTCCAAGCCGCTATCCATTGCACCACTTGCACATCCAAGACTCTAAGAACTTGCAATAGACTTAAGGATATTCTTAATAATTTGATCAGAAATTTGTTAATACAAACAATGAAGAGAAGCTTGTTCATTAGTTTCACTGAGATGAACTGAATTTTATTTGAACTTGCCTCAACAGCTTTTGTTCATATAACATTGTTATGGTAAGTTTATAAGCATAGCTTGGATGTGGGACAAGGCTGAAAAAGTGGGGCATCCAGTGAGGATCAAACTCACTACTCATTTGTAATTTTTCTAGCGAGACGAGTTTGCTAACTATTACGTCATGTTGTGGTGCTCCAAGTGTTGATTTTTTAAGTGTAGCTTAGATGTGGCACAAGGCTGTGAAAGTATGGGAGACACAGTGAGTATTGAACTCCTTATTCTGTCATAACTGATCTCACAAGACAAGCTTCTGAACTATTACACCATGTCGAGGTGCAGGCATAATGTTCTAATGAATATGAACAGTAAATTTATTTTAGTCAACATTGAAATTTACAAATTTGAAATCTGCATTCCTTGAGAATAGTGAATTAAAACCAATCAGGATATTTTTATTTTTAATTCAAATCAAAATTTCTCAGCCTGTGCCATGAACCATTCCAAGAAGGAAAGGGCATTCTGTTCTGCGAAGACATTGCTTGTTTGTCTGAAATAGACTTGGCAGTTGGGTTACACAGTCTGAGCCCAAATAGCTCAGTTGCTAGAGTCAGCTTGATATACATTAACTACAGGGTAAGGAAGAAACCTCCCACATAATGGTAAAACATTAGCTTGATGACAACACTATTGCCATTAATATCTTACCATTATATAAGGTGGGGGTATTTCTGCCACACCCTGTATAGTATTTTTAGGCTGAAATCCTTAATTTAAACATGTTCTGTTAAATTGAACAGAGAGGTGATATCATGAAAGAAGAGATATTTCTGAAGCATAGTTTAGCAGTATGTCACACTAGGCCTCTATACTGGGACACCCGGTTAGGATCAAACTCCTTAGGTCATACATAGCCTGCAAGACTAACTTGCTATTTATTACTCAACAGTTACCTGAAGTAGATATTTATCAAACTGTACTTACAAGGCCATGATAGTGACGCACACCTTTTTGACTATTGTTCAGTGACCTTTCGATTGATAATGATTTATCATCCCTTTATGGTTTATTTTAAAGCCATAATATATTTTGGGTGATTGTAAACATAATAACTTTTTTTTTTTTTCTTTTTGGAGATAATGATACAAATTTTAATATTTAGCCAATAGCTGGGGGAGGGGAGAAGAGATGTATTAACTTTCTTTAGGTTATTTTTGCATAAGTGAATTTAATAAACTCAACTGGAATTCAAACTCTGCTCTCCGATTTCTCATTCCAAACTGCTATCCATTAAACCAGCTGCACATCCTGACCTTTTGCAGACGTACAAATGTGTCACCACAAGTACAGATGTTTCTTTCTTTGCATATTTATGACTTTTTTTTTTTTTTTTTAACCTTCCTCTTTAAGAATTTCAACACAGTTTATATATCTATTGAAAGTTCAGGCTAACAGGCTTGCACATCTTCACTGTGTAGTTGTGCCCTATTCACAGAAAATACTTCTATAATGATTAATTATTCATAACAGAATTTTCTCTGTGTGTGTGTGTTAGCAGTCCCAAGTTTTACTCAGAGTAGGCCAAGCAGTGCAGCGCTCTAAGGTGTCAGGTTTGGGACAGGGCACAGCTGAGTTGAGCAGGAAAGCAGGTATTGATCTCTCAGTATCTAAACATAGTTTATACATACTGACAGATAAAATCAATAGAAATTGATCTGATCAGGTGTGTAAGCTCATTTTCAACATGTTCATATTGTGCTTTGCCAATCAGCTGAAATATGTATGGTGTTATCTATATGGATACAGTTGGAAAAATATGCATTTGAATTTCTTTTTTGCAATATGCATTTATATACAAGGTGTCCCAAAAGGTTTTTGAATTTTAAATTTTGAATTAGAGATTATTTAAGTTGAAAAATTCTCATGACATATATGTGGGTATGCTGAAAAGTTCTCAGTCCAGCAAAGAAGATATACCTAAATAAATTCTGATGTTTGGTCAGATTTTGTCTAGTGGATTTGTCTGAGAACTTTTCAAGACACCCTTGAATGTATAATGCTCTATTCTGTCCTACAGTCTTTATTGACCAATGATCATCCCTTTCATCCCGGTTTTCTATACATATCAGTCAAATGAATGTGAAAATTGAAAGATTTTGTTTTAATCATATCTTCCCAATGTAGAAATATTTAATCTGGTTAGAAAATTACTAAAGGAATGTGGACAAATAGCGGAGTATCAGTATAGTCAGTGGGCAGGTATCAGAAAAGCCTAAACCTTGTTTGTCTTTCTTGGGTTCACTTGAAGTCAATATTAAAATGATGCCATTGTTAGTGTTGAGGATTCCTATGCAGCTAGAAGTTTCTCTCTCTATCTATCTATCTATCTATCTATATATATATATAGAGAGAGAGAGAGCGAGAGATGGCATCATTTTGGTATTGACTTCAATATATACTGCTAGAAGTTTCTCTCATATATATATATATATATATATATATATAAAGGCTTGTTTTGTTGTACAGTTTAGACATGTCCTGTTTACTCATTTTCGATAAGATCCTTTCATACACTCGGATGAGTTTTTTGATGTCATTACTCAAAGATGTGAGAAAATCGCTGTGTTTATTACATATTTGTTTTATTACCAAGTACTGTCGACATATCCATGTTATCATCAGGCTATTGTTTATAATAAAATAAATATTATAGTATTCATTATTGTCAGAAACAAATTGTTGTGTTATCTGAAAGTTAAGTATCTTACTAATAGAGCGAGGAACACTGCATCAGTGCATGACTGCTGAAACTGTTTAAAGGGAGGTAACTAAGTATGGTTTGAAAAGTTTTTTATGACATGAGTAGTAAAAAGAGAAATTATTATTGTAAACTTTGGCATTTCAACCTATCAGACACATTTTAAAATATTTGTGGAGGATTCATAATTAATTTCATTAAGGTTTGGTTTCAATTTTTTAATATATGCGCACACACAAGAGGGAAAACTATTCTTAGCTGATACATATCATCTCTGATGGACTTTATCAAGGCAAATATAGGATTTATTTTGGCTTCCTAGAACAGCTTTTCCTCTTGTTTTTTTATTCATTTTGTTCCTTTACAGATACACTCTGTCTGAAAGTAATTTATTTTCATATATATATATATATATATATATATATATATATATTTTTTTTTAAAAGAAAATAAGGTACCATTATAATAATTTATTTCACCAGAGCCCTTTTAAAGGATGCGGATCATCAGATAGCACATCCAAAATTACCCATATGGATTACCAAGTTCTTCATAACTTTATATATATATATATATATATATATATATATATATATATATAGGGGGAAAAATGTATGACAAAAGTAGAAAAAAAGTTTTATTGTGACACATTTTGTCCTTTAGAGCTTCATTGTCTGATGAAGTCCTAAAGGGTAAAATGTGTCACAAGAAAACTTTCCTATTTTATCATACATTTTTCCCCATATATTGTTCCTGACATAAAAATATATATCATTACCTCATTCATATACGCATACACACACGCACACATATATATAACTATGAACCTAAGGAGCCAGGTAAATGGATAGTCAGGGCAACCTGCCTAGGTAGGTTTACCTGGCTCTTTAGGTTCATATTAAGGTTTTCTCTAAGTAAGCCTGTATTTTATGTATGATGGACTCTCCCATCTAACTAAAATTTTGACAAAACAGTATAGTCCATCATATATAAAATAGGAAGTTACTTTTCAATCACTCAGTGTGTGTGTATATATATATATATATATATATATATTGGATGCATTTGGATAGCAACTTTTTATTTATATAAGTTTAGATAAAGACCAATCTTTGTTAAGGAATTTTTGTATATTTATTTCTATATTTTGGGCCATCTTTCTGGTTTCTGGTAAAAATAAAATTCTCCAATGTCTGATTACCTTTTGCTTTCATAAGCCATTAACATTTGTGCAATGTCAGTTTCAGCCTTTTTCAAATGTTTTCATATAATATCAGTATCGCTTCCTCAGGTGCTTTTTTTTATAGTAATAAAAATAATTAAATAGAATTTTTCCTATATTTTATTGAAGTTGGGTTGCTTTCATACTTAATGTGCAAGAATACCTTTATATATCATGTCAATAACCAGTTGATCTTTTGTGATTTCTTTTGTCATTATATTTTTCCGCTCCACCATGTTTGCATTGAAGATATTTTTTACTTATCCTTGTTCTTCTGCACCCTTTGTTCTATATTTTTGTATATATTATACAATGATATATGATATAGTCCCTTAGAGGATAAAATCTCTTGGCTAAGATAATTTCTTTTTTTATCTTCTTCAAAGCTAGCTATATATATATATATATATATATTAAAATAGGATTCTTTTATACAAACTGCTGTTGATATTTACTAAGATGAACTTAATCTGGTCCAAGATCAATATGAATTGTCATATAAACAATAAGTAAGATTATCATTCTGAAGCTGAAATCAATTAATAAGATCACTTACCTTTTGTTGGTTAATTACCTGTGTTTCACATTCAAAATAAATCTTGAAGTGACAAAATGTGACAATGAGGCTTCTAGCTTTTTCTTCACAATACTGCCACCACATTAATTGTAGCTTTCGGTGACTATTCATTTATAAATACAGAATCAAAGGTGATTGCTTTGAATGTTTAAACAGGGTGCTGAAAAGCTCTCTACCCTACCAAATATCACTTCCCAGTCCCAGGGAAATTTGTGTATGAAAATTGATGTAATATCTGTCTTCCAAGTACCATGAAAAAGATTTGAAATCCTAGGTTCTACTAGGACTTGAACCCCAACTATAGGCACCAAATACAAATACATGTCTACCTCACTCACCACCAGACTGCACTATTGTATATACAAAGTGCGATGGGTAAATTGTCGCGAGTTTATATTAATTTCATGCATGCACATTGTTTTTTTTTAATTTTGTCAATTGCACAGTATAGTAGGGTCAGTTGGGCATTGGCTGTGTGAAAAAAAGCACCATGACACAATTCACTCCGCCAGAAATTTGGAAACAGCAATGCAGAGGATTCGGAAAAAGTTGAGTCTAATGGTGATTATGAAGTTATGCAACTCGCTTCCAACGCCTGGTTACTAGGGTAACTGCACTGATCTCCGGTCTGCCTACCCACGTTGTGATTAGATCTTAGACAAACGGGATCAAACAGGGATTGGGGCTGTATGCAAGCTGAGTCCAACGGGGGTGATAACACACAAGAAAAAGAAAAACTCACAAGGTCAAAAATTATTGAAGAAAAAGGTAACAACTTTTTATATCTAAATGTTCGTTACACAAGATTATTCCTACCTCCCGACCCGTTTTTGGGGACTGTGGCACCAAGCTTCTACCATACAACTTTAAGGCTTCAGTTGCCTGCTCTCTAGAAATTTGCATTTCGGGTTGTGGTTTGGTTTCGACACTAGGCGCTGATCTCTACCTGTCGTTCACGGCTGATTTCTCTCATCGTCCGTGGCTGTAACTAACTCTCTCCTCAGAGTCTGAACTATTGTTCACTCATCTCTGCCGTCAGTGCGTCGAACTAACTTCTTCTCTTCGTCCGTTGGACCAAACTTATTCACTTTGGCTTGAGTTGGGCCCTGAAATTTCTTCCTTTCGACTTGGGTTGGATGAATTTCTCTTCTTAGGCTTGGTTTGATTCCAACTTCTCCACTTTCGGCCAAACGGCTGCTTCACTTCGGCTTCTCTTGCCGCAAAGGGGACTAATGAACAGTGCCCCTCCGTCCGGCTGCAACTCCAACTCCAACCTGCAACTCCGAGGCGCAACCCCAACTGATTTCTGTCGATTGGGGTCCTGCTTTTATTGAGGCAGTCAAAAACTGGGGCCCGGGTCTGTCGGCGCCAGGGTTTTCTTGATAATTCTAAAGACGCCGTATTATTTCTGATTAGGGATTTTCCATTATCGGTAACTTACTTTCACTCCTACTTCCTTACTGTGCCTCTGGGGGGAGGCGATACCCGCTTCCCCTGGTCCTCGTATGTCAGGTGACCGCTCTCGACCAATGGGGCCCTGGTCGGGCATCTTTCCTCCTCCCTTGCACATCACGTGACTGCCCTCGGCCAATGAGACTCTGGTCGGTATCTTTCCTCCTTCCTTCGTGACGTCTCTAATTGGGCGTGGACAATCCGTGGCTTTGTTCTGTGGGAAGAAACACCCGCTTAAAAAACAAAATTTAAATTGTCCTTTTCGTGCGTGATCGAATGACGCTTTCGGTTCCTTTTTACACGTGGTATCTGTCAAACAGCCTACCGCTAATTGGATACAATCTAAGAAAGGAATTTCTTAGACTGTCGGCGTTCTCGTGAGCTAATACAAATATTTTACCTTTTTCTTTGCTCAAGCTTGTTAACAAAAATCTTAATTATCTCAAAAAAGCATTTTCTACATCACCTTGTGTGGCCCTCCTTTCAATTCTGGAATCGTCTGGGTTCTTGTATTAATGCTTTGTTTTCATATCCTTAGATACACTTCCCCATCTGTTACCTATCATCTCAATGACATCCTTTTCATTTGTTACTTATCAATATTTTTTTTCATTGTCCCTAAAATTTTATTTCTTCAGCCAAATTGATAACAACTCCCATCTTTCGTGGACACTGAAAGTAGGTCATGGGTTTGACCTAATATTTTTTGACATCTGATATGTGCCAGTTGAGCGTGTGTGTGTTCGCTCATGACCTGGTTTGCGTATTATTTATTTTCTCTCTTTTCCTTCCTCCTCCTTTCTTTCTTTCTCCCAGATCGCCTGAACGCAATTAGAGAATTATTCTCAACTCGAAATATTTTCATCTCTAAATAACTATCAAATGGTTAACAAACCTCAAAAATAAATCATATATTTATGAATATCTCCTTTCAGTTTTCCAATCATGCATGGTGCCACAATAATGATTCACATTACATTTTAAATTTTTGAAGATCAAAGTTGACTGGAAAGCAGGAAGTGAGGAAATAGTTCCACAAGCAAGAAGTGTGATAAAAGAAAATGTTAGCATAAAACTTATGGTTACATCTACCCATTTCCACTGTTAAATGAGGAGACCTTGCCAACAATCTAGTACTGTGCTTAAATTTATAAAGTCTAGGTACCAAAGAGAAAAGCTCATTAGAACAATTACCATGAAAGTATTTATTAGAAAGGCACAGGAAAACTACATTATGGCGGTGGGAAAGTGACTGAAGCCAAGTGTCATGGAGCAGGGGTTGTTTGTCTGGAAAAAAAATATCAATTCATCATATTAAATTAAGCCAATTACAAATAGTAAGTATTTTTTAGAAATATTGTATAAGGTTATGCTACCATAAACTCTAAATTACATGGCTTGTTTATGGATTTTACAGCATGATAATGACCTGAAACATACTAAGGAATGAGTCACAACTTACATTGAAAACAATAAGTGTCTCAACTAGCATTCAACACTAATATCTCCTGAGTTCAAATTATCTCTACATTAATATGGATGACAATTGGAAATGTCCCTCTGTCCCACCAATTTCCAAAGTCTGGCTGGAAAGTATTCAACCATTTTAAATATTTCAAGAACTGGTTATACATCCTTGATGTAGATTGGCCGTAAATCAGAGGGGACCTTACAGTGCTTGCTGGTACTGACACTCTCCTGTGAGGTTATTCAGTTGGTGTTGAAACATCATTGTATATCTTGTGTACTGCATAACCATCATATATACTATTGCTGAGTATATTCTTCATGGCTTCTACAAGGATTTTGGAAAAATATTGCATCTCTCATGTTTAACAGACTTGGGTAAAATAATATTATCCTAAGTGAATTGGAATCTTGCTTACTTGTTTAAAAAAAACATCTAGCTTATTGAGAGCCATGTGTTCCATTAACCTATTTTGCTTAAGGCTGGTTTTTTATAATGGTCACACCTATTTTTAACCTTTATTACGCTGCAGGCAACAACTGTCGCCATAGAATTCTCTCCCTTTGCTGCTCTAGGCACATTCTGTCACCTTGAGACGGTTTTTATAAATAAACACTTGTCAACTATTATTTCCAGTATTTTAAGCTGGAAATCACCTTCTACTGCTTTGCAAGAAGGTTATTCTTCCGTTTTCCAATGCCATTTTGAATTCTTCCAGACTCTACACATGGAATAACACCAATTAAACCCGATTAAATTTTTTTCACAATTTTTTTGTAAACAAAATGTCTGCATGAACATCAAATGAAGCCTTCAGAAGTTTTTTTTTTTTTTTAATGTATTTGTTTTTTATTTCATGTTTCAATTTTTTTTGTTTTCGCTGTTAACATATGCATGCAAAACGTAATGCATTACATAATGCATTACATCAAAATATTACTCATCCATTCTTTTATTAGTATACAAAAAATAAACTCTATACACACTACAAAGAAAGTTATAACAATTTTAAAACAGTAGGTGTTCATGTTTTTGCACCCTCAAAAAAAATAAAAAATAATTCCAGAAAGAAATTAGTGTGGTAAAGGTTAAATAGTATATTTGACTTACATCACTTATGTTGACAATTATAAATATACTTAGACATCTGTATTGCTTTTTGTCTCAGCTGTCCAGACCTGGACCTATGATGCTATGAGTTGCCTACATAATTGGATCAGGACACCTACATAGAAGTGGATGGTAAATGATTGTATTTGAGTTGGAAATGTCTAGTTTTATGACCAGCTGTAAAGTCTATGAAATAAGATCTTCAAAGTAACCACCTAACTAACCAAAGTAAAAAAAATAAATTGATAAATCAATGAAAATCTTTGGGAACAACAAAAAAAAATTACAATCTAACAATATTTTTTAGTTTTAAATAACTTGCAAAGTGATCTGATTCCTCTGATTGAAAGCTGTATCAGAGGCTGAAATTCACCAGAAGCTTTTAGTACAATACAGCAACAGTAAACTATTGCATAGAATTGTGTATGAGTGGATTGAGAAGTGTAGAAGTGGCCAGACAAGCGTGATGCACAAAGGAGGAGCAGGACTCATGTCAGCCTCCACCACTGATGAGAAGATTCAGCAAGCTTGAAAGATGATAATGGTGAACTGGTGAGTTATCATCAATGAGATAGCTTGTTCCCTGCAGATTCAGATCACCACTCTTTGTTCCATCTTGGTGCACACTGCTATCAGAGTGGCCATGTTTACACTGTAATAGCAGCAAGAAAACAAGCTTAAACTTAGATCACATTATCACTGACAAACCTAACAAAACCTAAAGATATGCTATGGTGAAAGTGCAGATAATTTTTGACTTACCCTTGTGTGTGTGTGTATATATATATATATATATATATATATATATATATATATATTTTTATAAAAATTTTAAAAATAAAAGCACTTTGATAATTGAAGCAGAACATATTCAAGCATCACTAAATTTATATTTAAACTTTCCTTGGAAACCAGGACAATGGTCCAAAATATAAAAAATATCTTTAAAAAATTCTTAAAGAAATTTCATTGTTTTTAAACAAACTTGTATGAATTAAGTGTGTGTGCCCTTAATCAAGTAAATTAAATCAATTTAGTGATTTCTTTGCTATTATATAAATATAATAAATATTTCTTTAAGGTAAATTTATTAATAATTTCTTAATTTTTGAATTGGAAGGATTTTTTAAAAATTTATTTTTGATTATTAATTAATTTATTTTTGAAAAGTTAATAATTTATTAGTTAATTTATTAATGATTATTCATAAATTTAAGGTAAAAAAAAGTAAAAATTTAAGGTAAAAAATAAATTTCTTTGCTATTATACAAATATAATAAAAGTATATAGATAAAGTGGTTAATTTACTTTGTAAATTAAGTTTTTACACACAAAACTAAATGTGTTTACAAATGCACACACTAAAGTTGGAATAACGTTCTGGATTTCAAAGTATCATCTAAAAACCAAATCTACTATTTAATGATGTAATAAAGGTATTTCCATGAGTATTCTGGATTTGTGGAACTCTCAAGGAGCTTATTCAATTATTAACCAGAGAATTCTGATTCATAAGAAAATTCAAATAACAAAAATATGAGTATGTATTAAAATAACCATATTTTTGTTATTTGAATTATACTTTTAGTTATTGTTATGTAAAACCTGTTTCTGTATGCAGATCTGCAAATACTAAGTGTTTTGTATATTTAAATGCGCAGATGCATATGTAATTAGTAGCGGATCCAGAGCTTAATTAAATCTTCCAGATGATATCGGGTAAATCCCATATTCAGCTAAGATGCACCTATCAGGTGTTAATGGATGGACACATACACAAATTGATTAACCAGAGGCAGAGTACATGTAAATGAATAGAAATATATAAAAAAGAATAATTGGTTGGAAGGTTGGGTGAGGAAAAATTGTTTGTAAATTTTATGATAATCAAGGTAGAGAAGTCAAAACGACCACAATGGAATAATTCAGAATGTGTGTGCACATGGGAGTGGTCATGTATGAGGCTGAAAAGTCCTTAAGCTGACCCATTTCTGTAATTTTAGAATCCCCTCTTGGTCAGCGTGAAATCTTTACAGCACCCACTTACACTGGTGTGCAAAACTTTTGGGCTGTCTTGGTAAATTAATTACTTTTGTTAATATTACTCCAAAATTGAGAGTAGTTAGCAGCATACTTTTCTCAATACATTTTATGATCTTTGATGGTTCGAAAAATAAATTACTACATTTTAATTAATAAGATCCATATTTTCTTATTGGCAATTTTGTTTCCATTCTTTTTACTTAGCAGTAATCCCAAACCACTTGAAGATTAGGTGGTTATTGTTGGAGCACTTGTTTCTTCAGTTGCCACCACAATGGTTCAATTATATTGAGATCAGGACTTCATGCTGGCCGGTCTTCCAAAAGCTGAACATCATCTACAAAAATCTTTTCATTGCATGTGATGTGTGGCAAGGAGCACTGTCATGCTGAATTATTTCTCTATTTTTTGTATTAGAAACTTACAATAGTTTAAAGTTTCCAAAAACTTTTGCACAGTACAGTATATTATTAGGCAAAACATTTGAGCCACTTTGGTAAATTAATTACTATTGTTTATTTTAACCCCCAAATTGAGAGTGATTAGCTGCATGCTTTTCTCAGTACATTTTATGATCATTGAGGGCCAGAAAACAAGTTACTGCATTTTAGTTAATGCTGGATGATAGAGCATTTTGAGCAGAGTGAGGCTGAAAAAAAAAGACTATGCAAAAATACTTGACTGCAGTGAAAATTTCACCTCTTGGCTATTTACTAAAGAAAAAAAAAAGCAAGATGTTTTTTTTTTCTTTTTTTTTTTGCAAAACATTATCTTTATTATTACAGTAAGTACAAAACATCAAAAGTTGGGAGTTAGTAATTAGTGTTGATACCTTTTGGCTTGAAAATTTGTGATGTTGAATGCAACAAGGCCCATATTTTCTCATTGAGAATTTTTTCCATTCTTCTTGGCACTAATCCCAAAGCTCTTGAAGATTAGGTGGTTTTTATTGAAGTACTTGTTTCTTCAGTTCACACCACAATGGTTTAATTATATTGAGATCAGGACTTTATATTGGCCAGTCTTCCAAAATCTGAACATCTTCATTCACAAGTAACATATGTTAGAAATAGTCATACTTGATTAACAAGTCAACAGCTATCAAAATTTGGTATGAAAAACTTTTGGGCCACCTTGATAAATGAATTACTTTTGTTAATTTTACTTCAAAATCGAGAGTAATTAGCAGCTTGCTTTTCTCAGTAGCTTTTATGATCTTTGAAAGCCAGAAATCAAGTTATTGCATTTTTATTGATTCCATATGGTGGCTAATAGAGCATCTTAAGCATAGTGATGCTGAAAAAAGGCCATGCAAAAATACTGAGCCACCACCAAGGATGTCACCTTTCAGCTCTAAGTTAAAAAGGAAATCATTTTTGCTTTTTTGCAAAAAGTGATCTGTAACAAGAGAATGCATTTACCTTGCTGGGTGAAGTGGGCACATACCGGTTTGGTGTGTAAATCCAACATGGCTGATGTTGTAAGGGAGCGAGGAGCAGCTATTTGCAATCGTCCCACTACACATACTCTTTTTAATACTATTGGTCATTTGCATGCATGATTAGAAATAGTGATAAATAGTGGATTGCACAGTCAGTCAGATGGGGAGCAAACTTGTAGAGCAAAGAGTGTTTGTTTGGTTGGATCAGAGTGTGTAGAAGTTTCGCTGCGAGAATTGAACCTTGTTGATTCATTGTGCAACCTGTACATTTACGTCCCTTGCTTTTGACCATTGACACCCCCCCCACACCAGATTGTGATTTAACTTAATGATCTTTATTATTGCAGAAAATACAAAATGTCAAAACATGGAGTTAGTAATTAATGTTTGCTACCTTTAGCACTAATGATTGCCTCAATACAATGTGGCATTGGCTGGAACACGGTCCAGATTTTCTTATTGGGAGTTGTTTTGCATTCTTCTTGACAGTAATCCCAAAGCTCTTTGAAGTTGTGTAGTTTCTGTTGGAGCACTTGTTGCATCAGTTCCCACCTCAATTGTTCAATTATATTGAGATCAGGACTTTCAGCTTCATCGACAAGAAACATTTTTGTTACACAGGATGTGTGGCAAGAAGCACTGTCAAGCTGAAAAACTTCTCTATCTCATTAATCCGACAGGAGATTAGGCCATAGTAAACTAATATAGTTTTTACTATTTAAGCTTCTTCCCATGGACATTTGCTTTGTGGAACTAACTCCCTAGGGGATGCTTTACACATCGCTAAAATCTTAACCTATCTAGGGTTAACCATTATCAACCTCACATATTATAGTAAATTGTCACTCTGGGGCCTTGTAGAGGGTGAACATCATTGTGTAAAAAAAAAAAAAAAGTAAAAAATTATTTTCAAATATAAAAAAATAGGAAAACTATATTAAATATTTCTTCTAACATAATATAAAAAGAAAAAAGGATTATTTACACATAGAAAAGTCACCATTACTAAAAAAGGAAAATGTATCTTGCGCAAAATAAACAAATGATGTAGTGTTTTAGTTTGACAGGATTTTTGGTTACACGATTAGTGCTTCTCCTACCCATTGGGTACTCAAATGAAAAAGTTGTCATTTGGTAATCTGAACCAAGAACAACCAATGTAAACCTGGCAATGAGAAAAGCATGGAGGAGTCAGTTTGTGTCTAGTGTTTATTCAAATGTTGTTTTTGTACGTTGTTGATGGTTACTGTAGAACCGAGTCACCCTGTGAATTGAAGTTGAATGGATTCAAAGGGCAAGTCTCTTGGAAATACTTTTTCCCTATCCCATTTAGGATAGCTTTACTTTGCACAAGAAGCTGCTTGGCACCTGCATTGCACAACTTTGGAGAGATTTTTGATGAGCATTTTTCAGTTGTAGCCTGTGTGGAGGAACACCACATAGTAAATGTGACCTGCAGAACTTAGTTCAGTTCTGAACAGCCTCCGAACTGTCAGTTGTGCAGTTGATCCTTCCTAGAAATTTGTTGTAACAGTTTGGAGTTTTTTTTGTTTTTTGTTTTTTAATTGCATCCTTCATTAGAGCAAGTATTGCTTTATTCACAGAACCATGGGTAGTTTCTGTAGTTTGGGTCCTTTTTTTTTTTTTTATTTTTTTAAGCGTTTCACCCCAAGCAAGGCGAGAAGCCACTAGGACGCAAGAGGTTACAGAAAATTTGGAGCAAGATCAGATAGGAGTGATAGAAGAAAGGATGAGAAGGGTAGTGGCTAGATCAAGGCAACTGGAGATGTCGATTGACATTACATTTGAATAGCTGGAGATTATAGCTTTCAGGGAAACTGGAATAGGGAAGGGAGTTCCACAGGCGAGAGGTGCGAGACATGAAGCTATTGGAGTAGAAAAGACAGCTACATTTAGGAGTTTCGACAGTGAAAGGGTGAGAGCGGGATTCCAGCCTCGTAGGGCGCTTGAACTCATGAAGTCTAGGAACCAGTGAATGCAGCTCCTCGGAGCAATTGCCATGAAAGTATTTGTAAAACAAAGAGAGGTGACGGCATGTCTGTGAGAAAGTGACTGTAGTCAAGATGCCAGAGCAGGGCCAATTATATTGCCTCTGGAGCCTATCAAAAACTCTGAGGCAAACAGAAGGGGCTCCAGACCATATATGGCAGCAATACTCCATGCAAGGGCAAACTGTTGATTTGTAGATCTGAAGTTCTGAAAAAAAAATTAGAATTTTGCTTGAAAACATTTTTGATGGACATTTAAATTAAAGGGAAAAGCTATTTTAATCTCAAGTACATCTGTGGTGATCTCCAGTGAATTGAATACCACCACCACCATTCTTACTTGGTCTAGCTGGACTAGGCCAGAGTGTAGGAAATGAATATTACACTTGAGCTACTGGAGACATCCTCCTGGGCATAATCTCTCTTTTTGGAGTGGGTGATTATCTGGCCCCTGAGGCATCCCCAAAAGTTTGTGCCAAGGGGCTTAAGCATTTTTGAACAGCTACCAAATTCCACTTTAAAATTGATCATGTGCTACATTCTGTGTGAGTGAGTGCATGGATAAATACCCATAAAGGTCACAAACCTCTAATGACCTCTGGTGACCTTGGAGGTAGAATTTGACTTTCCCCTTTTCTTTATTTGCTGTACTTTATAGTATGTTCCTTATAATTATATTTTGACATAAATTGATTTATTTGGATAGAAATGGCATTCTATGCTCTTGAATGACTTGCCAAAATCAACCTTATAATGGCTGTCAAAACTGCCTTGTGAGTTTTCATACCATAAAATAAGGTCAGTCAGATTTGACATTTGAGCCTGATAGGGCCACAGTATAGAAACCTCCAGTATTTGTAAGGTATGGTTTAGCTGCATATCAACTTTATGGATCATTTCATGCAAAATTTGGTAGTTTTTCACATCAAGTAATTTTTAATCCTTTTTATTTTCTTCTGTGACTGCTTTGTAAACAGATAGTTTTGGAATGTGAATATTTTGTATTGGTAAACATTTTGTAGAGTTTTTTTTGTGTGTGTGTATGGTATCTACAGGAGTTTAAGAAGAACTATTTCCTTGAAGTCTAGTAACTGAGGAATGGATATTTTGTAAATAGTATCTCGAAGTTTGCTATATTATAGTACTTATAGCATATGTCGGTATATCCTTTAAGAATTTTTTTGAGATAATGAATTATTGATACAAGTCCTACTAATCGACCTATAGCTGGGGTAGAAATGAGGATTCATAAGTTTCATAAGGGTATTTGCACATAAATGAATATAATGAACCTGAGTGAAATTTAGACTCAGGTTTGTGATTTCCAACTCCAAGCCATTATTCATTACACCACCTGTACATTTAAGCTTACAGCACTTGGTATTCCCAAGTGTTCACCCATCTAAGTACTGACCAGGCTCATTGTTGCTTAACTATGGTGATCATACAAGATATGGCTGTAATGTATTATGGCCATAAGCCTCCAGTATTTGTGTGTGTAATATATGTATATATTTCTTATTACTATAAATGTTATTTTTAGTGGATACACATATTCAAGTAGATATGTCTTACTTTTTTTTTTCTTTTTTTTTTTAAACATTGAAACTGACACCTACCTGCCTGGGCAATTGAAAGTCTTATTAATAAAAATGTGCCTCTTCGTATGGAACAAAACTACCCTGCCTGTATACTCAAAAACCACCGTTTACACTCTACATCTTAAACTACTTTTCCACAAGAGATCCCACAGTGAAGCAAGGCTCAGTTACCCTTATTAAGTTCATCTCTCATTGGGAGCATTCAAAACTTGTTTTTACTAATTTTATTTTTGTACCTGAAAAATAAAAAAATTAAATTTTAAGCATGCTTAGAATATTGCTGTCACATATTGTCCAATACCCCTTGAGCTGTATGATAAAATCCAAAGAAGACTCGGCAGTATTATCGGTCCTGATCTGGTGACTTGGCTTCACTCACTTTCCCACCACCATAAAGTTGCTTTTCTGTGTCTTTTCTTTAAATACTTTCATGGTAATTGTTTAGATGATTATTATTAATGGTCCTAATTCTTCCAGATCCAGTAACCACTTGTGTCTTAGTGGCTTTACTGGTTTGTATGGAGTGAAACTGATTAAAAAAAAAAAATTTAAATTAGCTATCAGTTTCACCATTTTTATAAAATAATCTAAGATGTTTACTTGTATATGTGTACCCACTAAAAATACCATTTATACAAAAAGAAATAATGTTGTATTAAAACACACACACCCATTATAATTAGATATAGAGATAATGCCAAAAGTAATACCTCTTATTTTATCATGTTGGCTGTATGGCAAATATAGTTAGCCTTTCTTACTAATAACCCACATTTTTTTCTTTTTACACACAGTTTGTTAGAAACAAAGAAAAGTGTACTGAACTGTCATGTAATAACATTCCTCCTATATGAGGGTGAATGTTGAATAATCTCACAGATGAAGAGACTTGAAGCAACAGAAACGTGATTTTACAGAAGGATGCTGAGAATACCATTGACCAAACTTGTGAGCAATGACAAAATTTTAGAGAAAATGGAAACAAAAAGGACACTTATACTTAACATCAGAAAGAGAGTTGAAATTTCTAGGGCACATAATGTGGAAAGAAGGTTTGGAAAGTTTGATACTTACAGGACATATCTAATCTCCTCTATAACAATGAATGTTTGTTTCTACAGACTGATGCTGATAAAACCATGGACTAAACATGTGAGCAACCAAAAAGCTTCAATGAAAATTGAAACTAAAAGGATATTTATGCCTAGAATCAGAAAGAGACTTGGAATTTCTGGGACACCTAAGTAAAGTGGGCTTGGAGAATTGGACACTCACAAGACAGATTGAAGGCAGTAGGGACAGGAAAATAATGCATAGCCTAACTAGTGAACTTGAGTAAATGGATGATGGAACAAGATTTAGGAGAGATATCAAAAACACAAAATTTATTAAGAACAGGAAATAGTGGAGAGCCATGACCGTCATCGTCCTGAAGGGATATCTATATAGAAGAATTTGACTAGCAGTTTGCCAAAATGTTGTCTGGCATGATAGTGTGTACAAAGCAGAGGTGTGTTATTGTATTCCTCCATGTGGAAAAAATTACACACATTGATATTCATTGATGCTTAATGAATGTTTACAGAAACCAAACAGTGGATGTTATCACAGTGAAGTAATAGATAATGAATTTTGAATAGTGGCATACTGTATGTGACTATAGTTTTGAGCAGGGCATACACCTTCCTGTTCATCACTGGTGAAAATGTAGTGTTAGTGGCCATGTGGCAAAAAGTGTTTTTGTAACTGAAAACTTGCAATAGTATCGTTGTATTACCAGTGTCTGTTATAGTTTCTGTGAAAATAAATGGGAGATGTTACTTTCAGAACGTCCCCCTGTGTAAATGATCGGCAGCTAATCAGCTGCTTACATTTCCATCCATGTTCGATTATGGTACAATGTACACTGTACTAAAGCTACTAATTGCAAATGGTTGATGGATAGACAGGTGGAGTGGCTTTGATTGACTTTTGTAAATCTGTCCACTTCAGTCAGAATAAAGATTTATCTTAGAGTGAATTGACTTGGCAGAAATGGTTGTCTTAATGCAATGCTGATCATCTGTTGAGGTTTCATTTTTTTTTATTTCCTATTTCATATTGATCGATTTCTGCTATATTCTTCTTTAAAGAATTCAACCTTGTGCCTTCATCTTCCTTTTTCTGAACCTGGGTCATCTTTAAGATATCAAAATAAGAACAATGAGGGTATTTGTCCAAATAACAGAATAAAGACAATATTTTATCTCAGGACTTCAGATAACATCAAAGTTTTTTCTCTTTTTATAATATTAATCCATTTTTCAATAAAATGTTTAATTTCATTTGTTGAATTAATTGATGCTATTAAAAATGAAATGAAAAAATAACCCTTTGAAAAATGGGTAAAGAATTATCTGAAAGTTCTGGGATTAATAATCACTACAGACAGTTTCTACACACTCTTGCATCCAGGTTCTTACCTTTCTTGGCAGATATATTATCACGATGTGAAATACTTAATAACAAAATTGATAAAAACACAAAAAGAAGAAACTAAATCAAATTGACTAGACTATATAGCCAAACATTTAAAAAGAAAAATTAAAAGTTTAAAATTTCGGCATCCTCTCTCCATTGTGCACATGTGTAGTTAAATCATCATAATCATTTTAGTCTAATAAAATCCTAAATCAATTAGAAAAGATCCAACTCAGTTAATAAGACGTTTGGCATATGAGAGAGGAGTTTCAGCTATGACAGTCCAAAGAGCAGTAAAAAAAAATACTTGAAAATGAAACTTAAAAGGTTAGAGTGGGTGAAGATCTTGAATAAGTTGGAAAATGATCCTGTAAAATTGTGTGTGAGTGTGTGTGTGTCACACAAATAACTTTTTTCCTACTTTGTCATTAATTTTCCTATTTTATCTCTCTCTCTCTCGCTATATATATATATATATATATATATATATATATATATATATATATACACACACACACACACACACACACCGGGTGTAACAGAAAATTTGTCCAAATCATGTAACAGCATAATTGTTCATCCCACAAAATGTATGTTTAATATCTAAAATACCACTAAATTGAGTTTCTTTTTTCCAAGTTTTTACGTAAGAGGTTTATCCATCTTGACACATTTATTCTAAGATTCACTGAAAAACCCTTAAGCTAGAAAGAGAACCCATGAAAATTGTTTTGTGTCAGCCCCACTGCCTTCCCAACTGAGCAATGGTGAGAGGAAAAAGATCATTCAGGCCTTCAGTAATGGTACCAATATTCATATTCTAGCTTCCATCTTCAAATCAATTCAAGAATCATCCAGATAATGGTGAATAAATTTGAAAAAGAGATCAGTAGAAAAAAAAATTGGATCAGGAGGTCACAACAAAAAGGGGATCATCATTTTAGCTTAAAGCTAAAGAAATCAATTAGAAAAGATCCAACTCACTTAATAAGACGTTTGGCATATGAGAGAGGAGTTTCAGCTATGACAGTCCAAAAAGCAGTAAAAAAAAATACTTGAAAATGAAACTTAAAAGGTTAGAGAGGGTGAAGATCTTGAATAAGTTGGAAAATGATCCTGTAAAATTATGTGTGAGTGTGTGTGTGTGTATATATATATATATATATATTAACTTTATTTCAATCTTTCATGAGTTTCTAATCCTTAGCTACGATTAATTAATGATGAACATGTCATTTTCGTTTATGATTGATTTCATCATGACCCTTCTGTAAAGCTTGGAGAGTAATTATGCATTCTTATTGTTCAAAGTAGAGCCCAATAGTGTTATAAAATCTTTTGAAAAATCCAGTAAGATATATTTAATCACTTCCAAGATACAACGGTTTAAAGCTTAATCTAACAATTGGACCATTCTGCTATTACACGATTTGGACAATTTTGCTGTTACATCTGGCATATATATATATATATATATATATACATGAATTATTCATACAAAACTAATGCAAAGGTTAATGATTTAAATGGCGAGACATCCATCTTGCAAACGATTCAAATAGTACACAAAAACCTCTAAATCCGTTATGCATGAGTTGATCCTTGTTTATATAAATTTCTGCCGTATTAGTTGTTATTTTTTGACTTAAGCTTTCGTCTGTTCCTACAGACATTTTCAATATATAATAGATGTTTGTTCTTGGTTTTTTTGGTCTTAGTAATAAGAACCACATCGAAAAATATATGTGTATTTTTTATCCGAAATGCTATTAAAAATGAGTTATTGGTTTTGAGCAACAAAAACAACATCTATGAGTTTGATTTTGAATTTTTTAAAATGTCTGCGTCTATACCAAATATGGTAATGAACAAATGTTTTTTACTGGTAAATTTTTGACAGTAAAAATTTACCAATAAAAAGGTTTTTTTGTTCATTACCATATTTGGTATATGGATGCGGGCTAAAATTTAAATCATTAACCTTGCATTAGTTTTGTATGAATAATTCATGTATTTGAAATTGATTGCACGTTTATTGTAATTTAAATATCTGATCCATGTGCGACTTTTTTTGGTTAATAAGTGCGACATTACTGTAATTATTGAACAATATAGTTCATGCCACTTTGACAGTAAAAAAATTTACCAGTAAAAACATTTGTTCATAACCATATTTGGTATAGACGCAGACATTTTAAAAATTCAAAATCAAACTCAGCGTTGCTTTGGCGTTCAAAACCAATAACTCATTTTTTAATAGCATTTCGGATACAATACACATATATTTTTCGATGTCCTCTTATTACTAAGAGAAAAAAAACCAAGAACAACATCTATTATATACCTGACGATGTCTGTAGGAACAGACGAAAGCTTGTAGTAAAAATAACAACTAATGGCAGAAATTTATATAAACAAGGATCAACTCATGCATAACGGATTTAGAGGTTTTTGTGTACTATTTGAATCGTTTGCAAGATGGATGTCTCGCCATTTAAATCATTAACCTTTGCATTAGTTTTGTATGAATAATTCATGTATTTGTAAATTGATTGCACGTTTATTGTAATTTAAATATATATATATATATATATATATATATATATATAAAAAATTGCTAATGATAGTCCAAAGTACTCAGACATTGGACAATTTATACTTAAATATGTATCTCAAAACAGAGTGCACAGATGACATGTTTTGCTAATCCTTCGAGCATCAGATAATGTATGGACTACACTCAAGGTTTAATGTACAGGTTAAAATGCATTCCAGTATTTAATGCAAATAACAATAATTATAAGACTTATGGTTAGAAAGTCAGAAAATTTGTTCAGTTGTTCATACGATAAATCTGTGGAAACAAAAGCAGAAATTGTTTTCATGCTTATTGAGAAGCACTTGCCTAAACCTTATAAGATATTCAATAGAAATATGGCTATTTATGCATGGGTAACATAAACTAAATAATAATTTAATTTGTCTTGAATTTCTATCACCTTTTTGCTTGTTCATCAGTAGTTTTCTTGCCAGTTAAGAATCCAGTGTCTTGTCCAAATCTGCTTAGTTATTTTGTTGGTTCTATACATGGAACCACACACAAGGGTGAATCATTTAGTCCATTGTTAGATGAATTTTGATCTGAAATTTTTTCTCTATAAAGTTTCATCTATGTAAGGATTGGGTTAAATGAAATATAAAGAAAGGAGATTATATTGAAAAATAAATATTTGTTGTACTGAATAAATGCTTTTATCATCATTAAGATATGGATTTATTGATTTACTGACATATATACATAATGCACATACACACACACATTATGCACACTTTCATAATGCCTATTATAAAATCCATTTCTCTGTTTGTCCAAGGTAAATTCATTTTATGAGGCAGTCATGGAGAGCTTAATTTGAGGCTTTAATGCCTGCCACCCACTTTCCACTGAAATATATATTAGATGATAGTGAAAAATTCCAGACCCTATCTAATATATATATATATATATATATATATATATATATATATATATATATATATATATAATAATGATAATATAAATATAAGTAATTATACTCATCTGAAAAAACCTTAGGTGTTTTGGCTTGTAAATGAACAAACCAATACCCAAGGAAAAAAGTAAGTGACAAAAAAAAAAGAACTAAGAACATGTAATTGAGGTGAAAAACAATTGTCCAGAGTCCAAAGAAAAAAAACCCCTCCAAAACAAGTAAAGCAAAAGTAACTAAGAAAAGTGCTCAATACATTAAGTAGAGCAAATTTAACTATGAACCTAAAGAGTCAGGCAAACCTACCTAGGTTTCACCTATGCAGATCGTCAGAATGCAGCTGACCAGCAGCGATATATATATATATATATATATATATATATATATATATATATATATATATATATATAGGTGTGTGTTTAAGTAGACCACATTTGGACCACAAATTTTGTTTGTTCCTTTTAAATGGATTTGCATAAAAGGGAGCACCTGATTTAAAAGTTAGTTCTGTTCATGTGCAACTGGTTATACAAAGTAGCTATTCGTTGTAACCCATGTTTTATTTAACAGAATTCCACTAATATATATATATATATATATATATATATATATATATATATATGATTAAAACAAATATAAAATTTGTCACTTAGCTCATTGATGTTGTACTCAGCACCTCTAATCTAGAGTTTTGTAGACAAACCTTTATACAATTGTTCAATCTACTCATCAGGGAAATTGGTAGATGGAACCCTTGCTAGCATGAAGTCATGAGTCATTGTGACTGTGGACTTGAGCATGCATTATTGACCATGCTAGATAACATGCTCATTTCCAGAAACTGTGACTAAGGTCTGCTCATCATAGTTACAGTATAAACTACAGAGAAGGTGTCTGCAATAGGGATTGAGTAGCCGCCTTAGTAGATAGCTATCCTTGAATACGAATGACCAGCTGTTATATATGTTTAAATGAATTCTTGCTGCCTAAATACATATATTTTGTTTGTGAATCCTGTTTTTAAATACATGCTTAAATATAAATTGTCCAATGTTTGAGTGATTTGGGCTATCATTGTGACACTGAGACCACAAAGTGGTTAGATGTTGATTCTGAGCAGGAAAGGTTTAAACCCAAAATGGAATAGAAGCTGGATGATAGAGATTGGAGACATTTTCTTTTGTAAAGATGGAGCCGTCTGGATCTCTTCTCTCCTAAAGTTTATTTTTTTTATTTCTCAAGAGTCTGCATGTGGATGAAAAGATATTTAGAAATAATTTGATCTCTTCCTTGAGGAAATAAGAAAATGCATATCATTAATGAAGAGAGAGACAGACAGGGGCTTATATTTTCATTGACAAAAACAAGTTGGGAAATTTAAACAAAGAACAAAGCCTTTTTGAGAGTCAAAGTTATGAAAACAGATCCTGTCATTGATGAGAAGGTGATCTGGTTTATATTTTTGTTAGATATAAGTCCAGGAATGGAGAAATAATTTTATCTCTTCCTTGCTTGGGATGAAATGCTTAAAAAAAAAATGTAAAATTGTGATAATAGATCTGCCAAGAAAAATGTAAATTGTGATAATGGAAGGAACCTGGATGCAAGAAAGGTGAAATGTAGGAACCTGGATGCAAATTTCCTATGGCAGATCTGGTGACAAAAGCACTTTCTATACACTTTCTTCTTAATAAATTGCTTTTTCCTTTAATTAAAGTTGCATTTTTTAAATCAAAATTATAGTCAAGCTCCTTAGAGTGAGAAACTAATGCATCGAGTGTGTTGTTTTTTTTTTTAAAAGCTCTCTTTTTTGTTCATATAATTTTTTATTTAATTTCCTCGAGGTTTATCCTGTGTATTCTTTGTGGCAATCATTACAAGTGATAAACTAAATTCCCCCTTCTAGTTTTAGCATATTTTATTTTGTTTTAGAAGTAGTTATAATAAATTTGTTGTTATGCTTAAGTAAATTCTTTTTAATTGTAGTTGTGATAGAGTTGGTAGGTAGAATAATTTATTTTCCACTTTTTCATTAATTTTCCTCACATTGTTCTGGTAGATAAATAAAATTTGGTATCATTTTTTTATTCCATTATAATTAGTAAACTGTGAACCAAAATGTTATAACCAGCAATCTGTGACAAGAATCATAGCTACTGCTATATAGTTGATTTAGTTTAGCAGCATATTAATTTTACTTAATGCCAAAATCTAAATATTTTGAACACAATTTTATGGTTTTAAATAAATATATCACTTTAACTACAGATAAAATATTTTGGTTGTCATTTTTACTTTTATAGTGTTTTGTGGGTTCACTATTTGCCCATAGCTGGGACCCTAGCAGGTGCTACCACTCTGGGTCAGAGTGGACCTGGAGACAACAGCAATTAAGAGGTGGTTCCACACACCTCAAAATCTCCAGTCTTGTCATCTTGCTGCCCGATTTGACTGTCACATAGCAATTTTGCATGTTAGAGACAAAGGTATAAAAGCATTCAAAACCAGCAGTAATGGTTAAGAAGAAAGATAGTTTGTGTCATTCTGATAAAGACCAAATTGTCACAGCTGGCAAACAAGACTTGATGAGATTACTTCTCAACTGCCATGACTGGTGAGATGCTTGCATTCATTTGTGATGAGTACTTGTCAGCTGTGTTCTGAGGAGGCAAAAACCACAAACTGCTGACAAGGCAGTGGGCAGCCATGATTTAACGATGCAAGAAGTGAACTGATATTTTCCTGCTAAGGGATATAAAAGGGCTAGTATCGCACAGATTGCAGATTGCTAGAAAGCCTGAACACAAAAACATATTTACAAAAAATAATACAACTTGATCTTCAGTTCTATAACTGTTCACCCAATGACAGACATTTTCCATCTGTAAGAGATTTTTCTTTCAGTTTGGGGAAATCAATGTCTGCTTATATTTAGTTTCTTGAATTGAGAGCACAGGCATCTTAGGGTTAATCAATGTGAAGAAAGGAGTATGTCACAACATACAGTACATCCACTTTTGTTGCATATAGAGTAGGGCTGTACTGATTAATAGGCTGTTACCTGCTAACAGGTCAGATCAGCATTCACCAATTAATTGGTCATCAGCTTTTTTTTCTTATTAATTAATTTCCATACTTTGTCATCCTGGTTTATTACATGACAGTAATTTCATCCATAGCTTAAGGAATTATCATTTATGTTAAAGATAGTACGAGTTTGAATTATATTCTGATTCTTCTATGTGCCTTGTCCCTTCAGGACATTGGCAATCATGTCTCCACAATTTTATCATTTCTTATCTTTTGTCTTTTGTCTTTTTGCCATCCCTCCCAAACCCTGCTTTGCCTTCTATTCACTCAAGTTCACCAGGTAGGTTTTGCATTGCTTTCCTCTGGCCATCTTACTTTCAATCTGCCCTGTGAGTATCAAATTCTCCAAGCCCTCTTGCCTCATATGTGTCATAAAAATTTCAACTTTCTCTTGATGTTAAACATAAGTGTTCTTTTTGTTGCCATTGTCTTTAAAACTTTGTTGTTGCTCATATGTTTAGTTTATGATATTCTCAGCATCTTCCTGTAGAACCACATTTCTGCTGCATCATGTCTCTTCATCTTTGAAGAGATTGTTCAGCATTCACTGCCACATAGGGGGACTGCTATTACATAAAAGTTAGTACTCTTTTGTTTCTAATGAAATTTTTCTATTTCTTAATACTTTGCTCAGCTTTTGGAAAGCATCTTTCACTATCCTGATGCACCTTCGGATTTCTGTGTAGCATTTTTCATCCTCTGTTAATGCACTTTCCAGATATCTAGATTGTTGCTTCTATTTGATTTTGGTATCTCCAATCTGTAATTTGTATTTTGGGCTCTTCCTTTTGTTAACAACCATGCAGTCTTCTTGAAATTGATATTTAGTCCTTTCTTCTTGCTTTCTTTCACTACCTTCTATAAGAGTTATTGTAGTTTCCTTTCTGTGTCTTCTATCAACACAGTCATCTGCTTATCTTATGTTGTTAACATTGTGGCTGCCAATAATGAATCCTTGTAGGACTTCGAATTTTCTCAGAATGGGATTGCTGTATAGGTTGAAAAGGTCTAGTGAGAAAACACATCATCTTCTGAGATTTTTTTCTTTAACTTATTTTGTCAATTTTAATTGAGAGTAATTCAATTATTGATTATCAATCAATTAATTAATCAGTGACTTTATGCCACAAGAGATACCACTGATAATGCAACATTGATTGGAGTTGTAATAACGTAATGCTGTACCTGAATTAGAAAATCAAACCTTGATACCCTGTATGTCTGACTGGAGATACTTACCACTAGGATGGTGAAGACATGGTTTGGTTTGGCATCTTTGAGGAGATGCAGGGGGTGAAGATCAAAGTTTTGGTCATTGCCTCTGATGGAATGACAATGAGTTTCTGAAAAAAGAAAAAAATCATATGAAATGTTGCAGTCTCACAACATCTCCCTGGGTAGATTACCAGTGTAAAGTAGTTACCAAGTGTAGAAACTCCTTATATGATGTCTGCTTGAGCATATTCAACCATTTTGAATAAATCAATAACCAGTTGTCACTCTTGATATAATTTGGCCACCGGTCATGGCAAATAATAAATCTTTATAAAAGGTAAATATTTTAAGACATTTTTATGCTTATACATTCTTTTTATAGATACAAATATTTAAGTAAATGCTCTGTTTTTATAATAAACAGTATTAATAACATTTACTGGCCTGAAATTTTCATAGAAAATATTCGTCTTATAAAAATTTCTCGGACATTCAGGCCGGTAAATGTTGTTTAATACTGTTTATTATAAACAGAGCATTTACTTAAATATCTGTATCTATAAAAAGAATGTATGAACATAAAAAATGTCTTAAAATAATTGTCGGACTTTGTCCATTTCATAATATGTGACATCATTTGTTTACACTCGGATACGCCATGAGCAGATATGAATGTACGTGAGAGATTCATGGATAATTGAAGTTTAAAAGCAGTAAAATCGACCTTGCTAACCGATCGATCCTCTGTGGCGAAATTGGTAAAAACATGTCAGGCTATATAACGGTCCTGTATAGGATACAGTTCGAATCCTGTCGGAGGATGAATATTTTCTGATAGATAGATTGAAAACTTTGTTTATTATATGGCAAAAGAACCATTTACTTAAATTTTTATCTATAAAAAGAATGTGTATAAAACATAAAATGTCTTTTATAATTAGTTTTGTCCATTTTATAATGTATGATGTCAATTATAAAAATATAATATTGTGCTTGGCTCGATTTTTATTCCGTAAATAACCAAATTTTGTTGGAGAAGTATCTAGTATGAACTTAACAATGTTGAGAATGATATTTTGATAAATGTTTTTTTTGACACGAAACACAAAATTCACAGTCCAACTTTATAATTTATATGATGTGCAAAAAAAACGGAGAATATATATATACTATATATGAAAAAAAGAAAAAATATATAATCAGAGGAATTATATATATATATATACTATATATATATATAATATATATGAAAAAGTGTGTGTATATATATATATATGAAAAAAATAAAATTAAAAATGTGAAGAGGATATATGTCAGTAAATATATATGTATATATTATCGAATATAATGAATGCATATATATATGTATGTCAATATATGTATGTCAAATCAACGTCCTTGAGAGAATTTTTTTTTTTTGACATATATTTATGTATGTAAACATATGTATGTATACATATATGTATGTATGTATCCGATTGTATGTAAAAGTGTGGATGAAAGTACATTTGTATTGTATGTATGTATGTGTACAAGATATATAAGGATTTTTTCATAAACATTTTTGTATTTGTATATGAATGTATATATTCGTTTCGTTTGTATGTTATATATATATATATATATGTATATGTATGTATGTATGACAAAATATAAAAGCATGTATATATGTATGTGTATATATATATATATATATGATATATGTATGTGTATCTATGTATAAATTAATTATCCTAAATATTATATGTAAATGAAGATAATAAAAATAATATGTATATTATAATATGGTTTGTGTATCTTAAATATATATGTATATATATTTACATGTATATATATGTTATAAACAAAACTAAAAGCATGTAAAAATATATGATAAAGTTTTCAAATTAGGAAGAAATATAAGATAAAAGTAAAAATATATATGAATGTATGTATATAATACGGGGTGTATGTATGATTGATATATTTATTATGGTGTAATGGAACCAGTATATATATATGTATGTTTAAGTTCAAATGGTAGATAGATATAAGTGTAGATAGATATGAAATGTATATATGTAATGAACTGATATAGAGATAGATATATATGAACTAGATAGATATATATAGATAGGTGTATGTATATTGATAGATAGATAACAAACTGTATGATATATATATAGTGATAGATATAGTATTTAACAATGATATGAATATAGTTTTAGATATGTATATATATTTTATAAAAAAAAAAAAAAAAAAAAAAGAAAAAAAAAAAAAAAAAAAAAAAAAAAAATGAAAAAAAAAAAAAATGAAAAAAAAAAAATATTGAAATTTGGGGTTAAAATGTAAAACCAATGTATAATATATATATAATAAAAAATGTAATTATAAAAATAAAATAAAATGAATAAAATAATTAAAATAATTAATGAAAAATTTTAATTTTAAAATTTTGGTATAATGTAATAATATTTTATATGTAATATATAGGGTTATATGTATATATATTATATTTTGTATTATATGTATTTTATATATGTTTATAATTTGTATATAATGTTATTTGTATATATGTATATATATATTTTGTATATTTTTATTTTGTATATATTATATTTGCATTGTATATATATATATGTTTATAAGGTATATAATTTGTATATATATGTATATTATAAAATATGTTTATATTTTGTGTATATATATATTTATATAAATTTTGTAAAAATATGTAAAATGTTAAATATATGTGTGTATTTATGTATATATATATATATATATTGTATATATACATGTGTGTTGTGTATATATATGTGTATATATATTTATATATATATATATTTGTGTGATATATATATTATATATGTGTATATATATATGTGTATATATATGTGTATATATATGTGTATATATATATGTGTATATATGTATATATATATGTATATATATGTATGTATATATATATATGTATATATATGTGTATATATATATGTATATATGTATATATATGTATAGTGTGTTATGTAAAATATAAGCCTGGAGAGCGAGAGTATCTCTCCTCCCTCCCACGTATGGGGTTGTTGAGAGCCTTTCCCTCTCGATGTCGGACTGGGGTGGGGGGTTAGAGAAAAAGATTTGCATAATTCACCCTAACAATCATAAAAATAGATATATGCATGTGTACATGATGGAAGAAAGTGTATCTACTTGATTAGACCGCTGTCTTATTATTCATTCCTGACCCAGATAGTACCTGTGTGTGTGTGTGTGTGTGTTTATTTGAAAAAGAGTTATTAATTAAATATTTCAAAACCTTAAAATACCATAATTAATAATTTTATTTCTTTTCCTGAATCTCTAAAAATGTCTTCCCGGATCTTTTCTGTTGTGTCATCTTTATTGCAACTTAAGAAAAAACGACTTTTCTTTTCTCTCTTTTCTTTTTATTTTCTCTTTTCTTTCCTTTTCTCTTTTCTTTCTTCTCTCTTCTCCTCTTTTAAGTCTTTTCTTTTCTTTTCTCTTCTTTTCTATTCTCTCTTATATATATATATATATATTCTATATTCTCTGTTCTCTTTTTCTTTCCTCTTCTCTTCTCTTTTCTTTTCTCTTCTTTTCTTTTCTCTCTTCTCTTCTCTTCTCTTTTTCTTTCTCTTCTCTTTTCTTTTTCTTCTCTTTTTCTTCTCTCTTCTCTCAAATCTTTGACATAATCTCTTCTCTTCTCTTCTCTCTTTTCTATATATATATATATATATCTATATATATATTCTCTTACATATATTTTACATATACATTTTAAATTCATATATTTAAATATAATTTATATTCATACAAATTATATAATTTCTCTTGAGAATGAATTTCAACAAAGTCTCTCCCTCTCCTCTTTAAACATCATCAATATATAAAAAAAAAAAAAATTATCAAAATATTATTTTACTAATTTTTTTTTAACATGTTTAATTTTTAATTTTTATATTTTCATTTATATATTTTTTTATCTTTTATTTTTTCCTTTTTAATATATATATTTATGTATGTTATATATGTATGTTATATATTATTTTTTTATATATATTAATATGTATTTATGTTTATATTATGTATATTTTTGTATATATATTATATGTATTATAATATGTTATATATTTTATGATATATATTATTGTATTTCTATATATGCATATTATTTTTCATTTATGTATATGCATATATATTATTTACATGTATATGATGTTTTTATATATGTATAAATATCATTTGTGAACCTGGGTTTTATGCTTTTGCGATAGTCAGACAAACTGATTAATTTTTTAAAAATGTTGGGTTTATGTAGATTGCGTGTATTGGTGTTATTATGGAAGTGGTGGGAAAATCGTCGTTGTGATGTCATTCATGCTAACACAAACATAGATGCATGTCCATATACCCGTTGAGATACATATACACACTCGCTCGTCCGCCGGGGCTCATACAGACATAAACATATGTGGTCAGTATGGGATTTGACATATATATGTATATGTGTGCTGTTGTATATATATACATACACATTTGTATGTTTAAATTCAAAGATCGGAAATGAAGCGAAAATTTTTCGAATATGTCTTGTGAATGTATACATGTCAGCAATCAGCATTTTTCTATTTTTTCACTGAATAATATTTCCTCGTATATACACGTATCGTGAAAGCCAGGGTCACAAACTCACATAAATCCAACCAAATATATATATATATATATATATATATTTTTACATTTTTCTTAAAACTTCCTTGTTGCATGTTCAGTCCATGGTATCCTCAGCCTCCTGTAGAATTACAATTCTCTTTCCTCTTCTTCATCTATGAGAAGACTGTCAACATTCACTGCTTTATAAGCGGATTGATAAATGTCAAGTCTTAAAAATAGTTAAAAATTTATGACAGTTTTTGTCTCCAATCATTTAAGGCCTCAGATCTGACAGGAAAGCAATAAGCCAGAAGTGAATTTTATAAGTGAGAAGTGCAAGAGAAGTAGCTATTAGAAAAGAACATGGCCACATCTAGCTATTTCAATAGTGAAATGATGAAACCGAGTTACCTATCTAGTAGTATGGTTATATTCTTGCAGTTTAGATACCAAAGAGGAAAGCTTATCAGAAAAATTGCCATCAGAAGATTTATAGAAAAGAAAGAGGGAAGCTATGTTATGGTAGTGGGGAGGGGATGGAAGCTGAATGCGTTGAATAGATGCCAGGTTAGGACCAATAATATTGCATCTTTTTTGGATTTTGTTAATAATCTATAGCAGGAGCACCAGACCAGATGTGCAGCAATATTCAGTACATGGACAAATGGTAGATTTATAAAGATGCAAGATGGATTCTGACAAGAAAAATTGTCTGGTATGTCCAAGCAGCAGACCTAGCAATTGAAAATATAATCATTGAAGAATTTAAATGCAATATCAATCACCATCTTCTTTCTGAATCCTGTTCTTTTATTGTCCTATTTACTCACATTTTCCCCCATTTTCTTTCATTCTCAGCAACCTCTTGCATCTTTGTGGCTTTATCCCCTTGCTTGGGTGAAATGATTAAAACAATGTATTATACACACTCACACACTATCAAACTTTCTCTATTTAGCTCCAAAATAACAGATTTGCATCAGTTCAGTCAGATTGACTATTAAATGATGGTTAAATATTTCAGTGTTAATAAAATGATTAAATAATTTTAGACAGTCATTATGCTAACCATATATATTTTAGTTTTAAAAACATATACTGTCATTATGTCAGTCATTTATGAGCCATGCGTGATACATGCTTAGGCGATCATGTATCTTTCAACATGACTGACAAGGCAGATTTTTTTTCCACAGTAGGTTGCCATTTCTTTCTGCAGTAGACCATTTGCCATCCAAGGCTATAGAACCTGGTCTGTCTTGCTATTTACCCATAGCTGGGGGGAGAAGAAGAGGATTCATACCCTTTCTCAAGGGTATTAGCACGTAAGTGAATGTAATAGATTCCAGTAGAATTTGAACTCGGCTCTCTGATTCCTCAATCCGAGCCACTATCCATTACTCCACCGTGCCTCTTTCATCATGTAGTGTTTGATATTTTACTTAACTGCTAGAAATTATTATATACCTAATCTAATTATTGATGGATTAATTTTTTTTTTTTTTTTTTTTTTTTTTGACAACATAGTTTTATTTACACTATTTACATTCAGCCTATTGTCCTCATCTTTGTTGTTGTTGTTATTATCACAATGTTTTGGCTGTTGTGCCTTCTGTCTTTCATCAGGTGTATATCATTCTGAGTAACCTACAGGGAATTCTGAATTGAACCCTTTATTTAATCTATGGAAGTAGACTGTTCTCATTCCACTGCCCATGTCTAGGTATATCTCGTCTAGTTCTTATTTTTAGTACTGTTCAGTTATTGATCACCCATTTCCACTGAATCCAAGTACACATTGCCTGGCCCAAGGATTGAACTCACAACCACTATGTCACCAAATTCAAAAAAACAACACTTTAATCCACTTGAAAATTGACATGAGTAGTGGAACAAGAACAGACCCCCCCCCACTAGATTAAATAAAGTGTTCAATTCAAGTAGTTACCTAGATTGATAGACACCTGAGAAGGGCACAACTTTTAATTTGGAAGAGAAATAAACTAAATCTTGATACTAGTTTCTTTATTTTATCAAAATTTATTTTCTAGCATTAGAGACCTTATTTATCAAGCAAACCTTGTAAGTTTGAAAATAAATAAATATACTTCATTTTGATACCAGTTTCATTATTCTTATACTGGAACATACCTATTCTATTATTAATAGACTCTCCCACCTATAATAAGTAGGAGTAGTAGCAGTCACCAGTAGCTCAGTGAGTTGATCAGTCAGTCGATGTCGGACATTAAAGTATCAGCCACCACAACTAGATTGCTGCGTCATTAACTATTATATCAAGTTCCTAACGTTTTGTACGTCGAACCTTTTTAGGACCAACTTAGTGAAATACAAGCCTCCAGTGTGAAACTACTCTATAACAATTATTCTATTTGCTATAAATCATGTTCTTTTACAAGAATGAAGACCATATTTATCAATCAACTAGCTCTTGTTAATTTAAAGAGAAATAAACTTTTGATAATAGTTTCAGTCTATCTTTTTAAAAACTTGTTTTATAGGATTGGAGGCCTCATTTATCAATAAGTCCTCCTATATTCAGCAATATTTTAAATTAATTTTCTAATTTTTTTAAAATCCCCATTATTAAAGCTTTAAAATGTCGGATCATAGATGCCTAGATGAAGTTTTCAGTACCTCCAGCCATCTTGCAACATGAGAAAATTCATGCCAGTAGAATATTTATGTCTGAGCTTTAATCAGAGAAGTGTGTGGTGAAAACTTTTTGTAGTCAAAGAGTGCAGTAGAAGAATAATGATTTTTAAGTAGCTTAGATGTGGCCGAAAGTATGGGTTACCCAGAGAGGATCGAACTCATTACTCGGCCGTAATTGTTCTAGTTCTGGGGAAGAAGTTGAGTGAAACTTCCTCTTTACTAAAGGAATACAAAGAGAATGAGGATGATTCTGTCTAAGGGGCATGGCGGGTACTAGCTGTAAATGCCTGAACGGGCAGAACTAAGGAATGTAGTTCGTTTGGACATTTGCCATAGAAATAGCAATAGAGTGGTGATTGGCTAGCAACAGTTCATCTGTGGGAGAAGGGGTGGATTTATTTTCTAAAATTGTGGAGATCAAAGTGAGCACAAACAAAATAGAATGCAGACTGATTGAAATATTACCAATTTTTTATTGACTTTCTTTTATCAACTGTGCAGCTTTATTTTTCTGTCCATTCCTGTATTTTTTTTTTTTTTTGTTTTATAGTCCAATATGTATTCTGTGTCTAGTGCCCATTTTTCGTTTTTTTTTTTTTTTTTAAAATTTCTCGAATGTGTTTTCCCCACTCCTTTCTCATAGTTGCCCCCTGTCAATTTGAGTAATTTTGGGACAAATTCTATTCACTGACTTTCCTCTTTGGCCCCCCTACCTGTACTTTGCTTACCAAACTTTTCTATATTATTTGTTACTCCTGTCTGTCTTTTCATCAGTCTTTCTTGCTATGTATTTATTATTCCCACAGACTTATTTCTGTTTCAACCCTAGGGTCATCACACCTCTATTTCCCTCCACTACCCCACCATCTCTGTTGGTCTTGCTACTTGATTCTTCCTCTGCCAATCTCTGGTCTAAATTGCACCTCACTTGACCCTAATTCTCCATTGTCCTTTCATCCCACCTGCCGGAAGCTATTTCTCTCTTTTTTTCCCCCACCCACACTCTAAAACACTCACACCTGGCCTGTTTGTGGGTCGAATAGTTGCATATTTCTCATGTAGTTGGTGTTTTGAACCAAGTAAAAGTCAAGATTTATTCCCAAAGCAAGGCAAGTCCTCCTCAATTAAAAGACTGGAGCAATACGATCTTCCTTGATTTGGCCTTGTGTTGGATTAAGCTAAGCTTAAGAAATATCTCTCTGGGCCACACCTCTTTTTATTCTATATTGCATCTAATTTGTCTCTACTTCATCTTTTCTCAATCTAAGCCACACCCATATTCCTTTTTTGTTTTCCCCCACAACCTGTATGTTGGGTTTCTGCTGGCTTCAGTCCCCCACCCCTTTTGTTAGCATTTTCATTTTCTATATTTTAAGATTATATTCTATGGCATATGAAATGTACTTTTATCAGAATCAAAATAAGAATGAAAAAAAAAGAAGAAACATCTTGTACATGCAAAGGTATTCTGTATTGGGATTAAATATTAGCTTAAGGCTTAAAGGAGATCTGCTTACACACACTCACACATACACACACATACTACTCTAAATGTTATTTTTGTGGAGTTAGTAGACACCTTGTTATTTTTTTTTTTTTTCATTTTAAACAGGTGAATTATATCCACTAGCTTGTGCACTTGAGAGACTTAAAGTAAAAGTGCTCTCCAGCAGGCTTCAAGTGTGCATCTTCCTTTGTAGGGGGAAATCACTGTCTTAAAACTGGCCAGAGAGCACATTTACTTTATTAAGTCTCTCAAGTCCACAAGCCAGTAGATATAATTCAAACTGTTTTAAAAAAGAAAATGAAAAAAACAGGTCACCTATTCACACATTTGTATCTATAAAGAAGTTTGTTTACAGTAATAAAAAAATGTTGGATTACGACATATAGATCAAAATGAATTTTTTATTAACCCCACAGATTTTTATCACTTTAAACATTATTGATGTAGGTGCTCCATATTCGATGCCAAATATGAGTATCCACTAAAAATAATGTTTAAAGTGATAAAATGTGTCGGATTAATAAATAATCTTTTTTTACGTTTGGATATAAAACTGCAGATATGAAAAACTTCAAGAGCTCTGACAGGAGAAATTTTGATTGAGAGCATGAAATTTGCCTGACTGACTGTTCTCTATGGCCAAGTCGGTAAGGCATGTTAGGCTAAATGGTAGCTCCCTCACTCCTGAAGGATGCAGTTTTGGCTCCTGCTGGAGAGTACACATTTTTCTTTAATAAGATTTGCCAAACATTCAGGCCTGTAGATGAAATAAATTTACTGTTTAGTAAATAAACAGAGCACCTACTAAAATCTGCTCTAACCCTGATATTGAGTACTTTAACCCATATATATATAAATATATAGCATAACTTAAAACTATATTTTTAGCATATATGAAAAAGGCTGTTGTGGAGTAGCTGAACACCCCCACAAATGGACTGGTCTAAGACTATTTCAACTGCACTCTCTCTTACTGAACAAAAATAGTTAATAATTAACTGTTTGTTACATTAGTCTGTTTTCTCAACCATGCACCATATTATTCTCTGGAATAAACTACTACTTATTTTCGATATGTATATCAACCTTTCCTATTTACGACACAAGACAAAGTACTTTTTCTCCCTCCATATATACTTACTCTGCCTTATTCATATATGCATAGACAGAAATGCCTAGGTGATGGAATGTTTTGACAAAAATCTTGCACAAGATGAAGAATGGGCAGGTGTATTTTCATGATGAATACAAATGACACACAATGTTACCATTGAGTAAACCCATAGGAGATCTTCTGTTCATGTATATGCAGTAATGTTTCCTCTGATTTGTTGCCAATTTGCATCAAGGCTATGTCACTTGTTCTTGCTATATTTAATATGGTTTAATACATTCTGGACAGGTCTTGTCAATAATCTTTGAATAGAACCAGATTTGACAAATCAAACGAGTTTTCAATAAAGGTTATATTTGTAAATTTCCAAAATTTCACAGGAAGCAAATATGTTTTATGCTGCCTTTTATCTCTTGGTTCAACCAGAAGAGATATCAGCTTATTAATTTTAACATGTCAGTGAGATGGTTTAACCCTTTGAACTTCGTGATTGAAACAAGTTACAAGAATTTGTATATCCATTTGTTCATCCTATATATTACTTTGAACTCTAATAGTAATATGCGTATAGCACAGGAAGCTGCAAGCTAATGTTCGGTAATTTATATGGTTAGACATTGTGACCACCATTGGCTGTTCCTGCCACAGCTAACTTTTGGTGATTGATATTTGTTATAAATACAACAAAATGTTAACAGTAGCATTAACTCTGTTGCATTGCTCCATTTACCAGTGTAATTTTAACATTGGGATTGTCGGTCTTTGCAAATATATGAATTGGAGAGCTAGGAAAAAAGGGTACTTTTTTTTTTTTTTTTTAAAAAAGTTCTCTTACAATTGTGCAACAATCTAATTATGTATTAATCATTTAACAGAATGTATTTCACCAAGACACAGTCTATCATGATCGAAAAAAGGAGACATTTATAGTAAAACCTACCGTCATATAGCTCAAGGGAATTAACTGGTGGTATGAGTTATCTCCCTTCATTGATCATGTGTATTAACACTGAAAATCTGATTTTATATCAACTCAATAAAATAGACATGGTTTAATTTGTGTTTCCTAATGTATTTGTTTTTCTAAAGTGTGAAATCCAATTGATTCAGCAAGTTTGAAATAAAGAATAAAGGTAATTTTTAAGTAAGACTACAGTATGAAACTGGATAATGTGTATTACACCAGATCAATAAATTCATAGCCTGACATGTCATTATCTGAATTTTGATCTGAAATTTTCACTGTATAATGTTGGTAATTATTATCACCACTTATTATGTGCATGGAGGAGATTATATTGAAAAATAAGTATTCATCATGTAAATAAGTTCTGTTTTTATCATTAGGCTAAAAACTTATTGATGTGTCTACATATTTCACATTTGTCATATAGGTGGTAATTGTATTCTTTTATATTGTTTTATCCTTAAGAATGTGTATGATCATAGGCTCTCCACAACTTCCTATCCTTTGTAGCTCTTAGCAATGTTTATCTTTTTATTATCCCTACCATTCCCTGTTCTGCCATCCATTTACATATGCTTGTCAGGTACTTGATTTCCCACTGCCACTCTTGCCTTCAGTATATACTGTGAGGGTCAAATTCTCCAAGCCCTCTTTCTTCATTACATGTCCTTAACATTGGAACTTTCTGATTCAATCCTTTTCATTTCTATTTTCCTTAAAACTTGTTTATTGTTCATATGCTCCATCCATAGTACTCTCAGCATCTTTCTGTAGAACCACATCTCTGTTGCCTCAAATCTCCTATTCATTTGTGAGAAAATTGTCTAGCATTCACTGTTATGTAGGAGAATTGATATTACTTAGCAGTTCATCACTCTTTTCTTTGTTTTCTAACAAATACTTTATTTAGCTTTTGGAAGGCATATTCCAATGTGCCTTTGGATTTCTATGTCATATTTTCCATCATCTGTTAAGACACTACTGAGATAGCTAAATTTTCATATATCTAATTTGTAGCTCACATATTGGGCAGTTTTTTTTGCTAACGGCCATACACTTTGTCTTCTTCTGATAAGTGGTTAGTTCTTTCTTTGTGCTTTTCTTTACTATATTGCCGAGGAGTTACTGAAGTGTTTTTACTATGTTTGCCATCAACATGGTATCAACTGCATATAAATTATTTTCAGAAAATTTGTTATTAACCCCTGCAGACTCTCAGTGGAATATGAGGCTACTACCACATCACAATAGGATTTGCTGCTCTGGATCCTCTAGCAAGTTATATGGAGTGGAGTTTCTAACACTAGCTCTAAATTCAGAGTTGTCCTTTTCCTTGACTAGTTACCAACCAAAGCTGGAGAGCCCAGTCTACTCTGCTCTTTAACATCTTTTGCCATATCATGTTAAAACATTTGTTCTTGAAGTTAAGCAGTGTTAAGCCAGGTTAGTACCTAGATGGGTGACTGCATGGAAATACTAGGTGTTCTAAGCTGGGATGTGTGGATGGTGTAATAGATAATGGCAATGAAGTGTTAACTGGAGAGCTGAGTCCCAATTCTGGTTGGGTTTATTATATTCATTTAATTGCAAATACTCTTGGAAGAGATATGAATCCATCTCTTCTTCTCCAACTATGTGTTAATTAGTAAGACTTGAATCACTAAATCATTATTTAAAAAAAAAAATCTTACAATCTAAAAGTATTTTCTGGCAAGAAATAATCTGCAAAGAGTTGACAATCTGTAGAAAATTAATCCATCAAAAAAACGTGCTATTTAACTTTCTCAAAGTTATTTGTGTAAAAGGAAAACATTTAGATCCTCTCAAAAAAGAACAAGGTTATTTTTCATTTTTCTTCAGTCTTCAAATTTCGATGAAAAGTTATGGAAACTGTATAAATCACCCATCAAGTCTTTGATTGCAGATCTGCTAGTGAATGTAGTATTCAAAGTTCTGAATGTTTAAACATAGAGATTAAATATCTTGAAGACTAGAAAGATGCTGCAAGGAAGTCAACTGAAGATGACTCACATGCAACATATACAGGATTACATATGGAGAAAGTTTGGTAGATCAAGGATTATTCCCTACTTGAGTCCAATTGGTAAAAAGACAAAATTTGATGAGTTCTGTATGAACTGATTGAAGACTGCCAAAGTAAAGAGGCAGTTGAAAAAGAAGCATTCTGGGAGATTGCTTCTCATAGAAATTCTTATATCATAAGCAAAGGTATATTTTCAAAAAGTATTGTTGGACATTGGCGAAAGAAGTGTGTTGAATTTAATATTTTAAGTCCTGTTTGAATTTCTGGGATTAGGAGCTATCATTATTTACACTATTTATATTTGGACTATTGTCCTCATCTTTGTTGTTGTTATCACATTTTGGCCATTGTGCTCTCTGGCCTTCATCAGGTGTATATCAATCCAGGTAACCTACAGTTCTGAACAGTCTTCCTACGTAAATTAAATAATGGGTTGAGAATTCCCTGTAGATTACTTAGGTTGATGTATACCTAATGAATGGCCTAAACTTTGTGGTAATAAAGATGAGGATAATAGACCAAATATAAATAGTGTAAATAATTTTAAATCTTGTTTTATAGCATTTACCTAGTCTATCTTTCATTTTAATTTTTGTTGTTTTTTTTGTTTTTTGTTTTTTTATTAAGCAACAAAAATAAGATGAGGCATAAATGAGGCAAAGAATTAATAATGCTAATGCATCATATTAGAACTTTAGAAAGTTTCAGACTATTATAAAAACTTATTGTAATATTGATAATGGTGAGAATAGCCATTTCCATACAGGAAACATTTGATATTTATTAACCAAAGAGTCATTATTTAAATTTTATTAAATTTTTTCACTAAAACAGTTTTCCAGAAAATTAAACTTCTCAAGTTCATTAACAGTTATCACACTTTTCTAGTATTGATGCATTTTTATTGTTGCTGCTGTTGGAAGTTTTCAAATGATCCAATTTTTGTTATTTAAGGAATAGGCTCTGATGAAGGATTTTCTTCTTTAACCTGAGAAAATAGTTGTATATAGATGATTGTTTAGGTATTTCTGAATGAGTTGGATGCTATGTATGACATCCATCTGAGGGGCTAAATCTGATGAGAACAATTAAGAACATGACTTGATTATTTGGATTAATACTTTGGTTTTTATAGAAACTTACAGTTTGTTTTTAATCATTTCATCCCAATCAAAGTGACAATGCTGCTAAGACACAAGGAACTACTGAGAGTGAAAGAGAATAAAAAGGCTTTAGTGAGGACAAGCAAAGAAAGAACAATAAAAGAACAGGTTTCAGGAGGATGAAAGATGGGGATTGACATTGCATTTAAATTTTTGAAAATTGTAGGTGACAGGGAAGTATGAAATCGGGAGTTCCATGGGCGAGAAGTGAGTAGAAGAGATGGTTGCATCTAGCTAATTCAACAGTAAAATGGTGAGACCTAGTTGCTAATCCATTCTTCTTCTTTTATGTGCTGTGTCCCTTCAGGACATAGGCGATCATGGCTCTCCACTTCCTCCTATCCCTTGTAGCTCTCAATAAGTTTTGTGTTTTTGTTACCTCTCTCAGACCCTGTTCTGTCATCCACTTGCTTAAGCCCACTAGGTATGTCATGTTGCTTTCCCTTGTTTCTCTTTCCCTTTATTATCCCTGTGAGTATCAGATTCTCCAAGCCCTCCTTTCTCATTACATGTCCCAGAAATTTTAGCTGCCTCTTTCTGATGTTAAGTATAAGCTTCCTCCTTGCCTAGATCCTCTCCAAAACCTCATCATTGATCACACAATCAGTCCATGATATCCTTAGCATCCTTCTGTAGAACCATACCTCTGTTGCCTCGAGTCTCTTCATCTTTGTGGAGACCGTCCAACATTCGCTGTTGTAAAGAAGAACAGATGTGACATAGCAGTTCAGTACCCTTTTCTTTGTTACCAAAGAAATCCTCCTGTCTCGTAATACTCTATCTAGCTTTTGTAATGCCATCCCAATACATCTTTGGATCTCAGCATTGCACTTACCATCCTCTGTCAAAAGATTTCCCAGATATGTAAATTTCCGCACCTGTTTGATTTTTACTGTCCCTGACCTGCAAATCACATTTCAGGCTCATCCTTTTATTGTTGACAATGCATTCTGTCTTCTTGTAATTTTTGCTTAGTCCTTTCTTCTTGCTCTCCATCGCTACCTTCTGTAGGAGCTTTTGTAATTTCTTTTCCGTGTCTGCTATCAATATTGTATCATCTATGTATCTTATGTTATTTAAGTTTATGGCTGCCAGTTAACATGCTTAAATTCATTCAGCTGAGGCACGAAGGAAAAAAGCTCATCAGAACAGTTATCATGAAAATCACACTAGAAAAGACAGAGGGAATACATATGTCAGTGAGAAAGTGACTGAAGTCAAATTGCTAGATCAGGATTGATTACATTACAGACCCTTCTTTGAATTTTGTTTAAAATCTCCAGATATTCAGCAGGAGCACTGGACTAAATATGGCAGCAGTCAGTAATGAGCAGAGGTTTCGTTTGGCTCGGGGCCAACTCTTTGATTGTATGCCCCTAAGACTCAAGTAGTGGGGGACCTATAGGGGTTAGTACTGAGAAAAGAGAGAAAGGAAGGCATTTTAAATATGTGAAAACAGATGGAAGATGAAATAAACGCTTTATTCAAATTAAATATAAAGTAAATTTTTATTTCACTTTTTGATTTGATACTCTCCCAATATGGATGCCTGGAGCCGTTGCACCCTCTGCAGACTACTGGCAGCAGTATTCAATGCACCGTTATTGTTGAACAAATGAACCTACTAGTGCAACCTATCCTGTTCAATTTCCTTATCACCTAAACTAAATTTATAATTGATCCTTAGTTATTTGAAGTCTTTAGACGTTGTTAATTCCACATTCTAACTTTTTATTATAGTTTCAAGACAGGTGTTATTGCTACACTGATTCTAATTCCAGTTCATAGTTTCTGTTTTGGAAAGGTTTATTGTCAGTCTTATTTATTGGAATTTTTGGTAAAGAATGTTTTTTTATATAATTATTTGTTTAAAAATATGATTCCAATGCTACATAAGAGTTCTCATGTTTCAAAACAAGAGCCGAAAACTTCAATATAATTATTTGAATTAAATTGAATTAAAGTACCAAGCTCTGTTCCATCTTCAAGCGAAATTTTTTTTTTGGAATAACTTATAAAAAACTCGTAACTTTTTTTTTTTTTTTGTAGGGCATTTAAACTATTTATTTAGACTATGGAATTTAAAAATTATTTTATTGTTTGTCTTTTATGCCAATTATTCAATGTGAAAATTTGATGATGTTGGCAAAAAAACGTTAACTCATGTTTATTGTTTAATAGATTTTTATTATTTAGAAACTTAATAATGTGTAGTTTTTCATGTAGGCATGGGTCATCCCAAGTTTTACAAGTTCTAGTTTTGTTTATAATTTTCCATTTTACTTTTGGTGTTTTATTCATTTCCTTCAAATGCCAAAAATATTTAGATAGAGATGTCTGATTTCTTTTATTTATATTGTTGAAGGAGCACTTATGCTGCCTCCATCTGGTTTTAACGAGTTCTTTCCTATTTTCTATATATTTTTTACACACATACACACACATATATATATATATATATATATATATATATATATATATATATTCAAAAAATCATCATTTATTTACATTATTTATATTCAGACAATTATCCTCATCTCTGTTGTTATCGGAATGTTTTGGCTGTTATACCCTCCTGCTTTCATAAGATGTCTGTCAATGCATGTAACCTACAGGGAATCTAAAACTGAAACTCTTTATTTAATTCACGGGGATCGATTTCCAGTGTTTTAATCTTATTTTTTTAGTATTGCCCAGTTTTTGCTCGCCCATTTCCACTAAGTCCAAATACACACTGCCTGCCCCAGGGATTGAACTCACAATTACGAAGTTACCAAATTTCCAAACCACTGCTTTAATCCACTAAGCCATTGTCAAAATCATCTTTATGCCAACTAAAATCTTTCTTTTTCTTTTCAGAATTGTGGTGGATTAGAAGCTTTCTTCCTTGGAATTTACAACTTGGTGAGTATTTTGTTGAATTTTCTTTCTTTTTTTTTTTTTACTTTACATAATTTCAGATTGTAAGTAAACTATAAAAAAAAATGTAATGGCATTGTCTTTTTTTAGTTTGCAGGAAGCAAAAATTCTACTGATTTCCCTAATAGAGGAAATATTAAAAAGAAATGCACTAAAACAACTTTGTAGAAATTTATGTCACATGACCATTTCACTGATAATTGTTTCTTCTAAGCCTATTTTAAAATGAAAAAAAAAAAGACTTAAATCAATATATTTTTAAATAAAATTAAAGTGTTTATTAATTATAATTAAAATTTTACATGGTCATTTTAAAATATTAAACTACTTTTTAGACATTTTATACTAGCATTTTTTTTTTGTTGTATTTGTTCATGCAGACCTGAATGTTTTTTAATGAGGCTAAAATAATTGTTTCTAAACATCATACAAAAATAACAGTTGAAATATGAGGTAAGGTAATAACTATTTTTGTACAGTAATGAGGGAATATAGAGCAGACCTCTATTGGCGACTCCATCTTTCCTCTCTATTTTAATTAAATGTGGCCTTGAAGGCACAGGATGGAAATATCGAGAATCACACTTCAAATTTTGAGAAATTTGATTTTGTTGCATTTTCCAACAATATGAACAGTTAACCATTATTATTATTATTAGTTTCAGCATGGATTTCTAATTCTGTTACTGTTTATTTATTGGTATAAATTTCCAATGAAGATGAAAATGAATACTAATCAAAGTTAATATTTAACAATGCTTCATCTAATAAAAGTATTTCTGCTGCTATTAATATCTATTGTATAAAAACAAAAAACAAATGTGACAGTAAAAGAGATTGTGAAAGGAAGGGATGAGTTAAAGGTTGGATTTGGTCTTGTAGGATAAAAGTAAGTTAGCTGGTCTTTTACTAGGCTTCCCTTAAGTAAATAGGATATAAGTTCAAATATCACTGAGAGTTTATCTTTTATTTTCAACCTTAGCTTGTTTGGCCACTGTTGCAAATTGGCAGTATCAGTTGTGATACAAAAGTATATCTGTCAAAAATGAATAATAACAGTTGACTAATAAAAATGAAAGTAAATACTAGTCAAAAATTAATACTAATGACTGGCAATGATTCAGCTAATAAAAAATGATGATGAAAGTAAATACTGGTCAAAAATTAATAATAATGGTTGATAGTGCTTCAGCTTGCTAGTTAAGATTAATAATAATGGCCAATAATGCTTTATCAGATTAAAAATAATATTTATGAGCAGTGTTGTTTAAGTTTTCAGCAAAATGCAATTATTTTGGGGTTGTCAAATACCAAAATCAATTCAACTCTCAACTGTTTCAGTTATAACTCATGTGTAAGTTTGGTATGTTTATAAAAATTAATCATGAGCAAATGGATCTTTATTCAATCACATGATCTCCATCTAGAACCAGCTTTAGTAAGAAGTCTGTAAAAGATTTTGTTTTTTTACACTATTGTTCATCCAATACAAGGCTCAAGAGCCACTCAAGGTATAGAGTTAGGGAATGAATTTGTCTTATGCACATATGGAGTAAGTAAATAGTGCTGATTATGAGATAATGTTTGACCCTAGACTTGAAATGGTTACAACAATAGTGATTGGGGAAGCAAGTCTTAGCTGTGAAGGTCTGAACTGGTGCAACTAAGAAATGTGACTTTGTCAGAACATTTGCCATGGAAATAGTGATAATAACAAGAGGCTAGCAAGATTTCATCTGTGGGATAGGGGTTGGAAGGTAGAAAATAGTTCATCACCCACAAAGCCATGTAGATGTTTTTGAAAACTTGAGTCTGGAAAGAGAAGATTGAAAAAGTCCAGATGTGGCAGCAATACTCCATTTTTGCTAGCATTAATTATTAAAGACTTAATATTCCATTAAGATAATGCTAGCTTATGCATTTTTTTGGTCAACACCAGGCACATGTGCAAAGTTCCTCAGGTCAAGTGGGAAATGTGGGTCCCATTTTAAATTGCTCATTGAGTATTTTTATCAGCAGTGTTAAATAAGATAATCTATGTTTCATCATATACATGTAAAGTATATGAATTAATTAAGGGGGGATCTCCACTTTACCTCTGTCTAAGAATATTCTTCTCAGCCCTAACTTTTACATTTTGCAAAGTTGTCTGTGGCTAAATATGGCTTGTATCATCAAGAAACTAGTTTTTAATCTGTTAACATTATTTGAATTTGTAATCATGGAGGCATGATAGAGTAATGGATAACGGCTTGGGAAAGTTATGAATCTTCTTCTCCCAGTTATGGGTAAAATAGCAGGACAGATCTGGTTCTAAAGCCTTGGATGGCAACTGGTCTACCGCAGAAAGAAATGGTAACGTACTACAGGAAAAAAAAATCTGCCTCATAAGTCATGTATCAAAAGATACATGATCACTTAAGTGTTTCATGCATGGCACATAACTGACTGACTGAATCATAATTAAATCATATATATTTAATCTTGGTGTCATCATGGAGCTAAAAAATGTAATGTGATTTTGAGAGGATTTTTTTAAAGATCTTTAATCACAATTTAATCCTTTATAATCATATATATTTAATTCCGGTGTCATTACAGGATTCGTGTGTCAAACAGGAGTCCGTAATATTTTAACATTATTTGGATTTATAATCATAATTGAATGCGTGTCAGGTAATGCATAATATATTACATGTGCATGTCAGAGACAATGCATAACATGGCACAAGGTGCACATTTGTATTTTGTGGCATTTTAATAAAAAATACCTTAAATAAATGCGAAATCTAAAAGTAATCAAATAATTCTATGAAATTTTACAAAAAAAATAATTACTTGTATATAATTAACATCACAAAGTTTTAATTAAATATTTGTAGAAAATTTCCTTTCTATTAAAATCTACATGTGAGACCATGGTATTTACTAGTATTCCAAATTCTGACTAATGCATTGGTACTTCATCAATCCAGCAACATTGGAACATAGCCAGACCATATAAAATGTCAGAAATTTTTCTAATAAGGTGGCAAACAGAACAATATATTGTTTGTTGTTGCTTTTTAATTGATCGTATCCGGCACACCTCGAATATTGCATGTTTGCTGCTAGGCTGCATCTATAACATCAATAACACAATTAAATCAGTCACAATTAAGTTACGTTTATACTAAACTATTAAGCATGCAATAGCATTAGGTCTTAAGAATGTACATACCTTAATTACAAAATCTCTTTCATCATCAGTCTCGTGATTGGGTGTGGTCATAGGGTCGCTATACAGCTGAACACTTGACCAGCTCCCTGCCAATATCTGAGTCTCTGAGAATGATCTTCCTGTTCACTTAATGATTTCTTCAGAATGCCTTTCAAGCCAGAGTTGGAACTGTAATTAAACAGTTTTTAACCAAATTTTTTAAGTCAAATTTACATAAAAAAAACCTCTAACTGCAGACTGAAATCATTTAAAAAAAGAAGAAAAAACACATTAAATTTTCAAACTTTTAATGCTTAAACAGCAACATCCTTTGTACCACAAACTACTTCTGGCAGTAAGGCCTCTGATCAGGAGGTTTTAAAGAGCATGGAACCACCTCTTAATTGCTGGTTTTCCCAGGTTCCGTGTGGTAGCACCTGCCAGTGTCCCAGCTAATGGCAAATAGCTAACTTGTCAACTAGCATTAAAACACTATGAAGGCATAAAAATACCAGCAATATATTTTCATAGTTAAAAAAAATGATCCATTTTTTTTTTTTTTTTTTTTTTTTTGTAAGGGAAATTACTAATTACTAAATGACCCATAAGGTGTTGATTTAAACAAACCTTAAATAGTGGGCATCATCATGTTTTGCTTAAAGTGGTAACTTGTTAGATGATAGTGGAAAGATTTTTACCTCTTCTGACATGACTTTACCATTGCAAATGTCTTTTCTTGATTATGGTTATAAGGTGGTCTTTCAGCAGACATGTTTCTTGTTTGATGGTGTCTTACACTGAGTCATTTGTGACACAGCCTACGTAGGTGATGCTGTGGATGGTTGTTTCGCATCTCATTTGTAATGCTTGGATCCTATGCTGTAGTTCCACTGTTAATGTCTAAAATTTGCAAGCGTACAAAATGATTGAGGGTTTATTTCTGTCAAAATGACATAGAGACATGAAGTGAGCAAATGTTGTTGGTAAAATGACGCCGATTGACTGACTAAATGCAGTTACCACAAACCTTCAATATGTGAAAAACTTCAGTATCCATTAGTTACTATCTACTGGCGTTAAAAGTACAAAAATGGCAATAATTTATAACATTTCTATTCAAAAATATGGGCAAATAGGTCTAATTTTATTCTTAACTCTTAAATGGTGGGAAAAGGTTGGAAGATAAAGTTGCATGGGAAATGGTTAAAAAAAAGAAAAAAAAAAGAAAAGAGAAATGTCATTGTTTTAAAGGGTAGCTTTTATGCTTATTTTTACTTTAGTTATAAACCAAAACTCTAAAAAATGATATTTTAACTTAGATTATAAAAGTGAAAAAAAAACAAAACAAAAAGGAATTAAAAAAAAATTATTAATTTCCTAGAGTTAATATTCTTCTTAATGATATGATACTGAGTTGTTCCTATTTTGCACCATGTTGCCATGTATATGCAGGTGGTGCAATGGTATGGTGGCTTGGTATGAGAAATTAGAGAATCAAGTTTGAATTCCAGGCAGGTTTGTTACATTTGCTTATGTGCAAATATCCTTGAAAAAGGTATGAATTCATTTCCTCCCTCATCTATGGGTTAAATAGTAAGACTTATATCTAGAAAAAATCATTATTTTCCCAAAATTGTTAATACAAAATTCACTAACAAAAAAAAAAGTAATTATTCTTATAAATACAAAATATGTTTAGGCTTTAAATAGATCACAGAGGCTTGATAAGTCATTAAAAAAAGAAAAAAAGAAGCACTCAATAAAACACCAAGTTATGATTTTTTGCTTCTTTTTTTCCTTAAGAAGTAAGCATGCAAACACAGAGAACTCTAGCTTTTCTTCCAGCTTTATTTGCAGGTAAATTCCATGAAATGTTGTAGCCTTGTGAACCCTAGGAAATAGTAACCTCACAATTGCCAATTAGTCATTTAGGCTTAAATCATGAATGAATGATGCACGTATTGTTGGTAAAAGTTTAAATCAATTGATGATATCTGCTGGTCTCCAATAAAACATCAATTGATGATGCCTGCTGTTTAAGGATTAAACATTAAAAGTTGACAAATTTAGTGTTTTATAATATGGTTTCAACCTGCAGTTATGGGTGTTTATTTTTTTTTTTTAAATTTGGCTTAACAAGTTGGTTTAAAACTGTTAAATTACAGTTCCAACTGTGGCTTTAAATTGAAGAACTCTAGTGGTTGATCAAGGAACTAATGGCAGTAGATTCAAAGTATGCTTGGATATGGGAAATTGGAAAGGTACAATCTGCAATACATAAAACATAGAATTTTATTGTCAACATAAATTATAGATACAAATATGAAACAAATTGATTCATGTTCTATGTGATTTTTAATTTTTCTTACCTCTAAAAAGCATGAATACAATGTATTTTTGTACATAATTCAGTTTCCACTTGTTAATCCAACAATAAGTTTTCAGTTTGTATGATATCATTTTATCATGTTTTTGGAAGAAGTGTGAACTCTGGACATGGAGATTTTTAGCTGCTTGAAGCCTGAGGGAAAGATGAGATTCCACCATGAAAATGTACCTACAATCCATTTACAGGGAGGATCAGTTGCTTTTTTAAATGCAAGTAAACAAAAATGACTAAAATATTACACACCTTTCCTTTTCTCATATTGTATGCAGATAAAATACAATGAATATTACTAAAAGATATATACAAATATTATTAATATAACATAAACTTAATATATATTAAAATCAATTCAGAAATATTTACAATGAAAACATATTTTTATTGCTTTAAACCAGCAAACTTTTTACTTTGTGCCACTCTTGAAATAGTTTTCATTTCCCAGGAATCCCTGTATAAAAATTATTATATACCATTATTAATATCAATCTCTCTTATATTTTTATGTGCTAAACATAATATATGGACACTTGGCCTGTACTCAAATGAGTCACAAATCTGCCATGTACAGGTCCTGTCCACTGACCAGTGAAGACGGTTTCACACTAACATCATATAGACATTGTTAAATACATTCCCTGTGATTATTATAATTTTAAATAATATAAAAGGTTGAAGCCTTTATTATAATAACCAAGGATTTTCCAACAATATGTCTGTGTATAGTAAAATTATGAATATAAAATTAAACAAAAATTAAGTTTTTATATACAAGAGTACAGTTTCCAGTTCATCCTGCATTTTGTGAGAACTATTGACATATCACAAGTCCAAAAGTTAGAATTTGGCTCCAGAAAGAAATATTTATGCATGGCCAGTTGTATGTTGCATGCTCAAGAGTAAGAAATCCTAAGAATTTATACTTCACTGTTAAAAAGGGGAAAAAAGAAATTTTCTTAAAAACATTGTTTACCATGAAGTCCTATAAAATTAATTATTAAACAGCGAAGCAGGGTTTTTGTCAAAGTATTTTTCCAAACAAATCAGCTTATTGAAATTTTATTGATTGGTTTGCAAAATTGAACAAAACATAGTGTGTAAATCTCAACAAAAAATGTTAACAATAACTTCAAAGATAATAAATAATGTCAGGATTTCAACACACATCAGCGGGTTGCAAAAATATTCTAGTAAATGAAATGGTGCAATGAAATAGTTTCACTTAAAGCAGTATAGATAATACAGCCTGTATAATCATGAATTACTTCAGTTATTTGGATTTTATGCCATGCCACAATATAAATGCATACATTTTTTAAAGTTTTTCAAATTAAAATAAAAAAAACTTTAGTACGTTTTATGACAGCTGTTAATATGCTGACTGATCCCAGGATTGAAACTGTGAACCTGCAATCCAATAACTTAATAACTGACCTGCTGACTTCTAAACTGCTCATAACTGAAGACTAAAAATCTGACCAACAGAAGACAATATTCAAATTTAGATTTTTTAAATGACATATAGTTATCAATCACTGATTTAATTATCTTTCTTTTGAATTTAAAAGTTCACGTGTACAAGCATCAAGAACTACTCAAGTTAAAAGGTTACTTAATGAGTTATGTGATATGAATATAAGAGGAAGAAGTGAAAATAAGGAGGATAGATAATGATTGACCTTTGAAGAGGTTGTAGTGTTCTGGGAAGCATCCATGCAGGAGTCTGTTTCACATAGTAGCAGTTCTTGGGGGAAAAAGTTGTCTAAATGATACCTCCACCTTACAGTTGGAATATGGAGGGAATGAAGGGAATTCAATTCCATGGAGGTAACATGGTGTGTCCGAGCTGTAAAGGTCTGAACTGGTGGAGCTGAAGAATGGAGCTCATCTGAACATTTGCTATAGGAATAGTAATAGAACAGCAATAGGCTTATGATATTGCATCTTTTGGAAAGATGCTCCAGATTAGGAAATCTGTAAAGGATTTTGAATTCTATCAAAGCTGGAAAGTGAGTATTGAGCAGCTCCAGCCCAGATATCGCAACAATTCTCTATTTTTGATCTAATTTGACTCTTGTGCTAAGGTGCAGCAGGAGGCAGGTACTTTCTAGAATGGTAGGCATCAAACCATTTCTCCAGCTTTGTTAAAACAATGGGGACAAAATTAGCATTTCTAGCCATTAAATGATAATAAAAACTTGTATATAAAATTAAGATAGATTAGAATGACTGGCACCAAAGACTGAAACTATGACGAGAGAATCTTTAGTTTATGGTTTTATGAATTAGCTAACCAATGAATTCTATGTCTGTCTATATTTCTATGATGAGGTATTGTAATTATTTACATTATTCAGGCTGTTGTCCTCATCTTTATTGCCATATTCAAGGATACATGGCCCAGTGGATAAAAGTGTTGGTTGGATCCAGGGACTTGATCCAAAGTGTTGTAACTTCAATACCTGGCTACTGCAGTCGTCAACAAAAACTTAACAAGTTTAGTTAAAGGGAGATAACTGATACATTTGGAAGAGGCATGGCATATGGAACTAGAACAATCTCCCCAAGTGGATGAAATAAAGGGTTCAGTTTCAAATTCCAGTCATCTGAGGAAGATCAGAGTATACAATGGCTGAAATGTTGTAAATATGGCAATAAAGATGAGGATAACAGTCCAAACAATGTAGCAATGAATTCTAGCTGAGCTGTTGTATTTTCATACTAATACCTTTGGGAAAGGCATGAATCTAGTTGTTCTGTCCTGAATTATGGGTTTAATAGCAGTGTAGACTGGGCTCTCTAGTCTTGGCAGGTGTTAGTCTAACAAGAAAATGGAAAATGACTCCACTATCTTTCACAAGAAGAGATGGCAATTAAATAAAGAAAAGGAATCCATGGAGAATCCTGGCCAGAACGGATATGGCATTTAAAAACATTTTTTTTTTATTTACCCATGCTATCAAAAACGTTTTTTATTTCTGCTTGAATTATGAGCTCAGTCCCTGGGCTGTGGATTATGGCTACATCCCATTGAAACATTGGTTCCCATGCATTCAACAGAGTTAAGCAACTATAAACCTGGTCAGTACCTATATGGGTGACAGCTTGGGAATACCAGGTACTGTAAACTTGGATGTGCAGGTGGTGTAATGGATAATGCCTCAGAATTGTTAATCAGAGAGCTGAGTTCCAATTCCAGTTGGGTTTGTTATATACACTTGCACACAAATATGAATTCACCCCTTCTCACCCCAGATATAGGTTAATTAGTAAGACTTGTATCACTAAAACCATTATCCCCCTCCTCCCACCAAAAAATAAAAAAATAAAATTGCATACAAAGTATTTAGATTTCTGCATTAAATAACCGATAGAGGTTGATATTCTGCTAAACAAAAGCAAGCAACTAATCTGGGTTGGTTAGTACAGATTTACTGGAAACAGGGCAAGCAATAACTGAGCAATTCTAAATAAGAATAAGCCATAGATGGCTGAACATGAGCAATCTACTCCCATAGATTAAATAAATAATTCAGTTCAAAATTCCCCAGATCAGCAGACACCGGAAGAAGGGTGGAGGGCACACTGGCCAAAACGTGCGATAATAAGAAAGGTGAGGACATTAGTCCAGATGTTAATAATGTCATTTTACATGCTTGCTGTTGTACTCTGCTTTTTCTTTTGTCCTGTAAGACCGTTCATTATCATCTCCGTGCTGTGTTCCTTCAGGATGTAGGCTATCATGGCTCTTTAAATATGAAGAATGACTTTTTTACACTACTACTGCTGAACAGTTCGGCATTGTTACAACTGGTGTTAACAGTGCAAGGGAGATAAATCTGTAGAGCAAAATGTTACAGAAAAAGAAAACTTTTGGTATATAAGATATAATAATGAGTTCTATTGAGAAGAGTCAGCAACCTATGGGCAGGACTGAAATCATCTTTATAGAGTTTACACCTCAATGTTTTCACCAGCTGAGCAATTGGCCTGTCATTTATGAGGCAGATATGTTACATTGGCCTCTCTGCTGGCCTAGTTGCAATGAAGGAATCTCATCTGTAAACTGGCTGACCATCTGTCGGTTCATCCGCCCACCCCACTGGTTGTTCTGCCAGGTGCTTGTCTTTGCTGTGTTGGATGTTCTTCATTAGAATGTGTGTAAGTGATACACACAAGTACATGCATATTTGTGAACGTGTGCTCTCTGGCGTGTTAATAGTTGGCAAATGAGGCCAGAATTAAAAAAGCTTAACATAATCAGGTTCAGGATAATTCTATAAGGAGTGCAGACTATACATCTACATGCTAGCACCAACGTCAGGGACAACAACGGCAGCAGTCTCCCACCCATACAGGAGTGCCAACCTTTCTATCCAGCTGCTGTAGTCTGGCTGCCCTGCAGGGAAGATACACAGCTCAGTTTTTCTGGTTAAAGTTAGATGGCTGCAGATCTCTGAATTTATTTAAATCTCTCTTGCTATACATACACACATGCATATATGTATGTGTATAATCAAAAATCAGTCTTCTTTCTTATCTGTTTGTCTATTTTTTTTTTTTTTGTAATTTGTTGATATTTATTTGCACGTTTTCTCTCTTACATGCAGAAGTATATTTCTGTGTGATTTTATAATATACACACACACACACACACACACACATATATATATATATATCATTTGTGTGTGTGTGTATATATGGGTTTGTGTGTTTTGTGCATATATATATATATATATATATATATATATATATATATATTATGAATGTATGTGCTTTTAAAACTCAGTAAATTTCAAAATAATTCATTCCAAAATTTGCTTGAAAATGAAACAGAACTAGTGCTTTTAATTTAATTAAATAATTGAATTTGAAGTTATCAATTTCTGTTTTTGAAACATGGTAATTCCTGTGTGGTGAAGGGACCATATTTTTAAATCAGTTAATTTATAATATTTATGCACTGTAAATTTACATTGAGCACTATTTTGTAAAAATAAAATATCAGTAAGAACGCCAGATTATATATCTTATCTTTTGTTTTACTATATATATATATATATATATATATATATATATATATATATATATATATATGTTCATGAACTTTTTTGCTTTTTTTTTGCAGCTTCATTTTTTCAGTTACAGATTTTCATTCAACTTTTTGTAAATTTTACTTCTAAATTAGTTTTCTTTTTTGTTTTAGGTTGAAGTTGTTATATTATTAATTAAATTTGAATATTTTCTGTTGTACTTTTATTATTAACTAAAATATAATAATTTATTCATTTATTATTTTATATTATTATTAAAGTAACAAATAAGTATTTGTTAATATTTAGTTTGTCATCTGTTTCATTTTTAATATTTTAATATTGATTTTTTCCCTTCAATCTTTTAATGGTAATTTTATTTGAGGGTACTTTTTCAATTTAACTTTAGTAGGTTTTTTTTTTTGACTTTATATTTTAATGTTGAAGTTATATATATTATTATATTATGTGTTTGAATAATTTCTGTTAAATAGTATATTTTTTAAATTTTATTATATATATATATATATATATATATATATATATAAAAATTATACCTAATACCTAAATTGATTGCACAACTTTTCATTTTGCAATCTTCAGGTGCAATTTTGGTCTTTACTCATTTGATTAATAAGTATTTTGTTATATATTTTATTGTCAGGGTGCATAATTATTGTTTTTAATCTTTTAGTTTAATTTTGGATTTAATTAACATTTTAGATCGATAATAAGATTTATAAATTTTAATTTTGGACACTGTCATTAAAAAAAATGTTTTGTTGATCAATCTGCAATTTTTCCACTAATATATATGGTTTGCTCAATTTTACCTCTAGTTATCCTTTTGAATATATTTATATTTACACACACATTATATATATAATATGTATATAGATATGTTTTTTGGACTATTTTTGTTGCCATGTCCATTTAACCTTTTATTTCACTTTAGTAGGTTTAATGGATATTTTCCTTTTTTGAATGCATTGATATATTTTCCTGTAATGTTAACGCCCTTATCCACATGGCACAGATGGATATATATATATATATATATATTATATATATATATATATATATATATATATATATATATATATATATATCCTGTTTATTTTAAATGTCGAGTATAATTTTAAAATAAAAATCTGTAATCCAAGTATTTATATACATCCCCACAATAAATAGATATTTTTTAAAATTTCAGGTCTTATTTATGTCTGAATTATTCGCATGATACTTCAAAGTTGTGATGTTGTGAAGAATGTGTATTTATAGTTCTGTTGTATTACAATGCACACTTTTTTTTATTAACACCAGAACTATATATTTATTATTTTATATATATATATATATATTATAAAAAAAAGAAGTTATACCTATATGCTATTTATACATCCCAAATTGAATTATTTGAAGAGTCTGGATGTGTACTAGTATATGCCCACATACTTTCATTTTTATATATAAAATTATAACTATTACCCTAAATTGATTGCAATCTTCATGGTTTTGCAATTTTCAGTCTTTACTTTACTCATTTGATTAATACTTCTGGTTATTGTAATATATTTTAGTCAGGGTGCATAATTATTGTTTTTTAATGAATTTTAGTTATCCACATGGCACAGTGAATAAAGGCATATATATATATATATATTGATCCTATTTATTTTAAATGTCGAGTATAGTTTTTTTTTTTTGAAGATTGCATTGTGCATGATACTTCAAAGTTTTGATGAATAATATGTGTAATTATAAATATATACTTAATACTTCTGTAGTATTACAATGCACACTTTTTTTATTAACACCAGAACTATATGTGCAATTTATTATTTTATATATATATATATATAATGTGTGAGTAGAAACTGTTAGCATGATGCAACCATGCCAACAATGTAGTTCTATCCTTCATTTCATGTACAATTCTATAGGGAAATAGAACAGCAAAAGATTAAATACTTAAGGATACAAATATCTACTTTCAAGCTACATTGAAGTTAATCTTCAGTCACATTCAGTCAAAATACCTAACTGTTGCAAATTTGGTATGCAAGACTTCGGATTAATTAAAATCATACTGCAGCCACATTCACCTCTTGAGAAAGATCCTAAATGAAATGAATAATTCTGTTTTTAGCAAATGCACCACCTGTCATATGCATGAGAGTATATTCTTTCGTTTTCCCCAATATAGATGGACATACCAACTCTACATTTTTGTCCATTCAACAATATACTGGTTGGGAAGTATACTACCAAACTCCATTTTGAAACTGAATTGATCTGCCCTTGGAAAAAAATGCCAGACTAGCTAGTTTTTGAAAGTTTATTTGAAACACTTCAAACACAAGCCTCAAACTGTTACAATCAAACCATCAGTCATAACAGTCAGGCATTTTGCTGTGACAAAAGCCTTGATTGTGACAGTTCGAGGCTTGTGTTTGCAGTGTTTTGTGCAAACTTTTAAAAACTTCAAAACAATATTTCTCAGGTCAAAGCAAAATTTTCCTCTGTATTAAATTTTAGTTGATTACCAAATGTCAGTAAGAGTTAAAAGATAAAACTTTTGTAACTTTATAGTGTATTAGATTAGTTTGCTCTAAATATCATAGTTTACAATACATAAGAACTACCTTTTTACATTCAATATCACACTACTATGGATTTGGAGATGTCATCCAGGTAAATATTAGCTGTCATATATATCAATTTTGCATATAAACCTACATCTATTTGCATTTAACGTTCTTCTACTATGGAGTTAGTACAAGTATTAGTAGTATGTAGCAACTTGGTAAGCATTAGCCGATCAGATACCACAACTTTGCACATGAATCTCCACTATTTACATTAAATATTACACTAATAGGTAAATTATGAGTACTGAGGGTTTATAGAATTTTGGTATGCATTAATTGACCGATATCTCATCATCTGTCTATATTTCTGAGATGACATATTTTACCTATTCACACTATTTACATCGTTTGAACGTCTCATCTTTATTGCTATGTTCATGATGCTTCAGCCGTTGTACTCTCCGGCCTTCTTCAGGTGATATATGTTGGAATTTCAAACACTGAATGTTTTATATAATCCACTGGGGTAGATATTTTTTTTTCCACATTTAATGCCTTTTTGGGGATATCTCAGTTTTCAGTTAATTCCCTTTAGTAACTCGACTCTCCAGGTTTTTGTTTCCTCTGCTATTGCCAAGTATAGAACTCACAACTTTTTGGGTCAAATCACTTTTTGGATTACTCAGCCAATGTTTTTATCCACTGGGCCATGTGTCCTGGGTGGGGAATTAGAACAATCTACCATCCCCCCCCCCCGCGGATTAAATAAATGGTTTCGTTCAAAATTCCAACGCATATCACATGAAGAAGGCTGGAACGTACGTGAGCTGAAATGTTGTTACTAAAGATGAGGAAAACAGTCGAAACGATGTAAATAATATAAACAGATATCTCATGTTAGTATATAAAAGCTACCAAGAGATATTTTCAGTGCAATTTTTATTTAATTTTTGAGTAAGTAGGACAGGGGTGGGGTGACGGCCTTATATTCTATGAAGTATCAAAAAGTATTTTAAAAAATTTGCAACCATAAATGGATGGATAGCCATCTTATGTAAAATAACTGCTGAATTTTCATTGTTTTTGTGATATTTAATTTTGCAAAGAGACAGTTTTAAAAAAATCCTTATTTTGTTACACATTAGTCAATGTTTCATTATTATAAGTAATTTATAACAAGGATTCTCCTGCAACATCATAATGTTGCAGGAGAATCCTATTTAAGAAAAAATAGCAAATCCTATTTAAGAAAAAAATTTCAACATTATTGTCAGTGTTTGTTTTTATTAAGTTTTTTTATTAGTTAAGTTTTATTTTTGTGCCTTTTTTTTATTGCTTTTTTTTTTCTCTTTTCTTTTCTTGGATTGTTTTATTTTATTCTGTGAACATTAGGTATTTGTGGCCACCAAATAAATGTCTGTTCTCACTTGTTCATTTTTTATCCCCTCTTCACCCCAAGCTTATTAACTCTTGATGTTTTTGATGGATATAAATATTATTATATTCTATGATAATAGTATTATTATATATTCTATAATAATAAGATAATAGTAATTATGTATAACATTATTATTAATCTATAGTCTGATATTATGATGATAATATAGCTTTTTTTATTGTCTTTGTTTTTTTATCATTTCGCCCCAAGCAGAAATAAAGAAACTAAGTGGTTACTGTGTGTGTGAAAGAATGAGAAAAAAAAGATATTATTAAGGAGAGGTAACAATAAGAAAACATGAATTATGAAGGAAGAAGATAATGATTGATATTGCATTTAAATTACTGAAGATCAAAACTGACAAGAAACCAAAAACTGAGAAGAGAGTTCCAAAAGTGAGAAATATGAGAGAAGAAATTGTTAGCATAGAATTCATGGTGACATCTAGCAATCTCAACTATAAAATGATGAAACCTAGCTTCCAATCTAGCATTCATAAAGTCGAGGTACCAAAGAGGAAAACTCATCAGAGACAACTACAGTGATATAGAAAAGGTACATCTTACACATTTATAAATCTACCATTCATTCATACATTGAATATTGCTGCTACATCTGGTCTGGGTCTTCTGCTATGTATTTAGAGTTACTTGATAAAATCCAAAGAAACTGCAATGTTATTGGTCCTGACCTGGCATCTTGACTTCAGTTTCCCACTGCTGTAATGTAGTTTCTCTTTGCTTTTTCTATAAATATTTTTATAGTAATTGCTCTGATGAGGTTTCCTAGTAATTGCTCTGATGAGGTTTCCTCATTGGTATCTTGACTTCAGGAACTTCACTGCAGTAGTTGACTGGCTACTAGGTTGTGTTAATTCTCAGTTGAAAGTGCTCGATGTAACTGTAAGATCTATGCTAATAGTATTTTTCTCCAGTACTTCTCATTTGCGAAACTCTCTTCCAGCATCTTGCTTTCCTGTCGATTACAATCTACTAAAATTTAAATGTGATGTCAATTACCAAATTTGTTTCTTTGGATCCTGTTCTTTTATTATCCTCTGCTTCTTTCACTCTCAGTAACCATTTGCATCCTAGTGGCTTTTATTGCATTGCTTAGGGTGAAATGAGAAAGTTAGTGTAATGGATAGCAGCTTGGAATGGGAAACTGTAGAGCCAAGTTCAAATTCCAGTTGGATTTGTTATATTCACTTACACACAAATATCTTTGGGGAAGGTATGAATTCATTTCTTTCCTCAAGATATGTGTTAAATTATAGGACTTTTATCTGGAAAAATCACTGTTGCTGTCAAAAATATTGTTATGGCAATATCCACTCAGAAAAAAAAGGATTATTCTTGCAGTCCAAAAAATGTTTCAGCTATAATAAATAACCTATAATATGTTAGTAAATCATAAAAAACAAATCCTTCTTCAGCCAAATTCATATTTAATTGTATAAATGTATAAACTTCCCCTGTTTAAATTATTCTACATCACATTATTTTTTAAATCATCATAGCAACAGAATTAATAGTTTTAAATTGATTATTAATTTTTCTAATAATCCTTAATTATGTCAGTCATTCTAGTCCTTCTTTTGCCATGGTAGCACCTGTTAGAAAATTTTTTATAGAAAAATGACAAGCAATACAACACTAAAAAAAGTATTAAAAAATACATCTTTATAGTAAAAGTACCAATAATACATTTTTATAGTAAAAGTACCAATAATACATTTTTATAGTAAAAGTACCAATAATACATTTTTATAGTAAAAGTACCAATAATACATTTTTATAGTAAAAGTACCAATAATACATTTTAGCATCTGCAAACTATATATCTAAAAAAACATACATTTATCCTGAAAGTATAAAATTATGTACACAATATCTGTAGTTGAATGTATAAAATTGCATTCAAAATATTCAGATTTCAGCATTAAATAACCCATAGAGGTGTTGATATACCATGAAACAAAATCAACCAACTAACCAAAAGAAACAATGGCAATTTCTTTTTGTTTAGTATTGGTCAATTTTCTTATTCTGTTTTTGATGTAATGGAATAACCTGTCACCCCTATGACTACACTAGAGGTAGTAACTACCTATAACTATCCATAAGGCAACGGACTATAGGAGTCGAGCTGGGATCTGTTGAGTACGATTCAGACTTACACAAGAACTACCGACCTTCTAATAGTAGCACTTACTACTGAATTGACTTGCGACAATCGTGCACATATCTGTTACCTTATTTCTTATTGTATTGGTTTTACAATAAACCTTATTTACTTTATCCACCGTGTTTGTCAAGTATATATTCCTATTAGCACGGAATACAACAGTTTTCTACTGGCTTTCTTCTTACTTCAGTTTCCTTGTATAATTTTTTTTTGTCTCCTTCTTATCAATTGATTGTTGAATGATAGGAACCATTTGGACAACTGTAGCCTTTTCAAGAAATGGACCCAAAAAGGTGGCTTTATAAATTGCAGCTCACTGAGTGTGAACAGCTTGGTAACCTCTGTCTCTTGTATATAAAAACACACTTTCTCTCTCTTCATCTAGAGTTCTCACTGATTTTTTCTTTATTTTCTCTCTCTCTCTCAATCCCCTCTTTTTTTCTGTCTGCCTGTCTCTCTCCATTTTTCTCTTTCTCTCTCTCATTTTCCCTCTCTCTTTCTATCATATCTCATATGTCACAATAAATATATTCTAGCCATGTATATAAGACAGTCTTTTGTCTGTTTCATATATAGTGTGCTTGCTATCAAGTAATAGTCAAGAAGCTAATCTCACATTTCTTTCCTTTGTAAGGAACTTTTTTTCTCACTGAATGCCTCATTTTCCTGGTTTTGTAAAAATAAAACAAAATTTATAAAATACTAGCAGTAAAGCCCGGCGTTGCCCGAGGATGTAACAGTAAGAGATAGATCAAGTATCGACCATCATAAAGACTGAAAAATAAAATTGACAAAGATTATTGTTTAAGATTGACGGACACGCATGTCTTAATTAGTTTTTTTTTTTTTTTTTTTTTTACGAATTGGTCAAACCCAAACTCAAACAAAAAATATTGTTTTCAATCGTTATGAGTCTATCGATTGAATAGAATTTTATTATAAACAATTGTCTTGTAAATGGAATTTTTAAAGCATTCTGAATGTAAAATAAAGAAAAAAAAGTGTGCAAGACAATAAGAAACACTACCAAAAAAAAAAAGTGAAGTTTTGTTGAAATCGGTTGAAAATGTAAGAAATCCGATCCTATATATAAACACAAACACACACACACACACACACACACACAACCTGGGTTTTATAATAAGTATAACTCGATATGAGTTGTCCCCCTTTCATTCTGGCACAGAATCGTTTTTTATCGTGTTTTCAAAATGATTTTGTGCAAAAACAATTGTGTTTTTCAATTTTGAAGAACCACGTTTTAACTTTATCCTGTGAAGTTTTGTTTAAATCGGTTGAAAATGTAGGAAATGATCCTATATATAAACAAACAACACACACACACAAACAACCTGGGTTTTATAATTTTTGATATGAGTTGTCCCCTTTTCATTCTGGAACAGAATCGTTTTTATCGTGTTTTTCAAATGATTTTGTGCAAAAACAATTGTAATTTTTTAAGTAGTCCTGTCCTGAAGTTTTGTTGAAATCGGTTGAAAAATGTAGGAATTCGATCCAATATATAAATGTACAGACACACACACACAATCTGCGTTTTATAATAAGTAAGATTACATATTGCTATGATAGTTGAAACAAAGACATTTTATTTAGCTATAAACAATGAGTGTTCAAATCAAGGTAAAAGCTACAATTTTTGATATTGGCTTTTCACTTGTCCTGATTATCTTCCTCATACTTGGACAATTGACACAACACAATCTTCTAATCCTCTCTACCTTCTCTTGTTTGAGAGAGCAACATATGCATAAAGTTAGTGTTCATGTATCCTGTAAAGCATTCATTGTTATTTTTTGCATATACTTTGACTTGCTTAGCTCTCTTTCGTTTGCTCCAGCGCCCAGCTCTCTTTTGTTCACTCCATTCCTTAGCTCTGTTTCATTTATTCACACTAGTGCTTAGATCTCCTTCATTCCCTCCAGTGCATAGGTCTCCTTTCATTCATTGTTTTTGCTAGTTTTTACAGTCAGTACATATTTTGTGTATTGAAAATGTAGAAGAAAATGATTGTTGGTGGTCAGCAATTACTAATCTTATCAAAATAGTGCTATTAGTGATACTGTCAGTACATACTTGCGAATATGTATAATGGTTATACATTGCTAATGATTTTACTATAGAAATGCCTTGAAACTGAAGAAAACAATGATTGTTGTTGATCAGGTGATAGAACATGTCTTTTATATAGGTAATATTGGCACATTGCAAATAATTTTGCTGTAGAAATACATTTCAAATCAGGAAAAATGGATTTTCACTGATCAGGTATTAATACATACATAACAGTGTTACTGTACATCTCCCACTGTCTTTCACACACTCACACTAGTGATTATATCCCTCCATACATGCCAATCTGTCTGGCCACCACTCTTGTCAGATGAAACAATAGAAAGAAGATGAAAAATAAAAAGAAAAGAAAATAATCAAATAATTGACATTAGTCTTGACGGATTTGACTTATTGCCCTGTTGGTTCACATTTCACACAGACAGAATCATGTGAACACATCATGTAATTGTAGCAGGCGACCTGATACAGCCAAAGAATGGTCATCTTTGATCACTAATCAGACAAATCGTATCAAGCTGTCCAAGCTATTGATGAAAGGTATGCGTATGGTCTGTCTGTCATTGTTCATGTATCTTTCTTTGGGGAAAAAAGATTCAGTGGTGGTTCAGAACTTACAATCTGCTTTGTAAGAGAGTCTTAAATCCTTATTTATGGCTTTTAGTTATTCCTAAGCCTAACAGTGGTCTCGTCTTTCAGACAGTTACGGCTCCCCTAAACCTGTTGCCTTTTACCGGACTACATTTATTAAATCGGCATCATCAGCTTTTCTTAGACCACTGCTAGATAAAAAATTTTTGCACTTTAAATCACCCCAAAAGGAAGTTTAATGGGTTAAATGCAAAATTTAAACTCTTGAGGAATTTTGGTTTTATCTGCAGACAAAGGTTTCTGTATCTAAATCCCTATTTTTTTAATTATAAATGTCATGGTTTTGTTTTAATCTTCACCTTAAGTACAAATAACATTAATACAGTTCCATAATTGAGCTAAACATTATTAAAGGGTTTCAAAAACCAATCAAGCAGCCTTTTATTCTATCTGTTTTCATTTATTCTTACTGTGTATCAACCTATATTTTTGTCAAATAATCACTTCTATATCTTTTCTCTTAGTCTCTTATCTGATCCGTGCCATCTTTTATTACTTAGCATTACCCCTAGAATTACCCTTTCTATTGAATTTAGAAATGCACAAAGATCAAGGCGAGAAATAACTTTAAGAGGTCAACCTGGATATGAAAACAGCAAATATATGAAAGAAGTGATTAAATGATAAAAATAAGTATCTTCAAAATATGTAACACACTCTAATCAACCAGGCAAGCCAATTTCATTGCCCCCATCAAATCCTCAATATATTAGTGAAATCTCGGTTGTTTTTCATAATTCTTTTGTTTTGTTTATGTCTCTTATTTTACTATGTTGCTTTCTTCTGTCCATTCATTGCTCTTATTCTACCGTCTGTTTCTCCATTCTTCTCTCTTTCTGCTATCCATTTCTCCATTCCTCTCTCTCTCTTTCTGCCATCTGTTCCTCTCTCTCTCTTTCTGCCATCTGTTCCTCTCTCTCTCTTTCTGCCATCTGTTCCTCTCTCTCTCTTTCTGCCATCCGTTCCTCTCTCTCTCTTTCTGCCGTCCGTTGCCCTTTCTACCGTCCGTTCCTCCTTCTCTCTTTCTGCCGTCCGTTCCTCCTTCTCTCTTTCTGCCGTCCGTTCCTCCTTCTCTCTTTCTGCCGTCCGTTCCTCCTTCTCTCTTTCTGCCGTCCGTTCCTCCTCCTCTCTTTCTGCAGTCCGTTCCTCCTTCTCTCTTTCTACCATCTGTTCCATTATTCTTCTCATCTTTTCTACTGTTCATTCCTCTTTCTCTCTCTCTATTATCTATCAGTCCCTCCCTATCTCTTTCTTTCTTCTGTTCTTTTTCTTTTTTTTTTTCATCAATCTGTCCTCCTATTTTTCCTGTTTGTTCCCCTTATTCTCTTCCTTTTTCTTTTCTTTCTCATATTCCCCACCACCGTTTCTTAGATGACCTGCCACTGCATTTTTCTTTCTTTTTTTTTTCTATATTCCATCTTTTTTTTTTTTTCTTTTCATTTTAACCCACTCACCCACTTGTCAACTCTGTTTTACTTGAACTTTGGGTCATTTTATTTCATTATCTAAATGTTCTTTATTGCCTCCTCCTGTTGCCTTTTTATTGCACTTTGGGCAAAATGAAGTAAATGTTTGGAGGTGAGTACTGAGGGAGAATGGAACTTCTAGCTTAAAACAGTAAGAGCATCTGTAGCCACCCCCAACACTTTCCCTACTAACAAACAACACATAACTCACACCGCCCTTTCTCAAACGTACTCAACACTCCTCTTGTTTCATTTCCCTACTGTCTTCAAGCAAAGCTGGCTGTCACCTGTTGGAAAGGGATAAAAAAAAAAAAAAAAAATTAAATGTCAGCAGTTGCTGTCTTTAGCTATCTTTTGTTTCCTATTGTCAGCAGCACCCCAGCTGTTTGTACTGCCGAATACCATTGCTGTACCCCCCCACCACCACCACCACCTCCAGTTCTTATGTATCTGCACACACATAACAGTCAGTGTCTGCGTATTGTTTGCTTGGTGCATCACCCGTTGGCCTCCATATTTATGGTGGTCCTCTGCCGGCTGTTTGACTTGAATCCTGATTACGGATTATTGTCATCGTTACCTGAACCAGCTGATTCTTACAACCTTTTGTAAACTCGGGTTCGCAGTAGCTTTTGCTTTCCATTGGTTACCTTTGTTCCCCTTTTTTCCTATAGAGGTTAATTTATTTAGATTTACAAACTCAGTGCTATTGTTTTTTTTTCTCATCCATAGCCGGTTAAGCATAATGCCCATCTGAATTTCTTTTTTTTTTTTTTTTTTTTTTTTAGTCATTGGACATGCATTTTCAGTGAGGAGCAATAAATGGTTAGCCTTTTGGTTATTTTTTTTTTTATTTATGTTGAGTGATATTTTTTTCTTATTCTTTCTCTTCCTCCTCCTTTCTTTTAATATATTTTTATATATTATGTGAATATATACTTTTAGAATATCTGTTTTTATAGCCTTAATAAAAAAAATATATATAAAAAAACAGGTTTTCAAAAAGCCTGGGAATTTTTTTGTTAGCTCTACTGTGGCCAGGTATTGAACTCATAATTTTTTGGGTCAAGTCACTTTTTAGATTACTCAACCAATGCTTTTATTACAGTTTCTGTTACTGTTATTTGTAATATGAGCTCTGGTAAAAAAAAAAAAAAATGATTACTGAGACATTAGGTTTATAAGTCCCACAAATTAACTCACTGATGTCCCTAAGGACACATGGTGAATAAAAGTGTTGGTTGAGTAATCCAAAAAGTGACTTGATTCAAGGAGTTCTGAGTTCCAAAGGAAAAAAAAAACTTGAAGAATTGAGTTACTCAAGGGAATTAACTGAAACTGAAATATCCAGAAAAGATATGGCACATGGAATTAGAACAATCTACTCTCATAGACTAAATAAAAGGTTCAGTTCGAAATTCCAACGTATGTCACCTGAAGAAGGCCAGAACTTACAACAGCCGAAATGTGAATATGGCAATAAGGATGAGAACAAGAGTCTGAATGATGTAAATAGTGTAAATATTTAGAATAACTCATCTCAGAAATATAGAAAGATCCTTGGAAACATTTTTTATCCAAGCATTATCTCTTAGCTATTTAACAGGAGTTGGTTCTCTTCAAAGAGCCTGAATGGCCATAGTTATTTTTATTTGGTTGCATGTCACACACACCTATCCAAGGCTACTGGAGTGAAACTCTGGTCATTACTGTTACATCAGTTTGGGCTGCTAATCCACATCCTTGATCTTATGTTGAGGTTCTAGGAATGGCTCATTCTAGTCTAGATATTTTGGTTTCGTACTTTTATGCCAGTTTCATCAGCCTACTCTTTCAGCTGGCTTAGGGCAACTTTGAAGTGAGTATCATACCCTAGAAGCAGAGTTTGAAACATTTATACATAAGCAGGTGTATAAAAAGGTTTTCCATAAGTTGAATTTACTCATACCAGATCCCAACCTGGTATTTATAGCCTCACAGTGTATCCTGCTTGTATTTGGTTCATTTTGTTTAGTGGCATATCAACTCTTCTATGGGTTATTTAATACCAAAATCAAAATATTTTGAGCACAATTTTATGCCTTTTAACTAAATATATTTTGAATGCAATTGCATGCCTCCAACTAAAGATAAAATGTACTGTTGGTCATTTTGCTATAAAAATGTATTGTTCTTCATTTTACTATAAACAGGTATTGTTAGTAATTATACTATAAATGGGTATTGCTAATATTTTTAAAAGAAAAAAAAATGTATTTTTATACTTTCATAGTGTTTTGTTTTGGTTTGGGGGTTCATTATTTGCCCATAGCTCGTATCCTGGGTCAGAGAGTACCTGGGAACAACAGCAATTAAAAGGTGGTTCCACCCTCCTCAAAACCACCAACTTTCCATCAGAGGCCTTGCTGCCAGATGTAGTTTATCATCATACCCAGGACTCCCTTGATTGTCTTGGAAAATATTTGAAAAATCAGTCTTCCTCTCTTTGCTTCCTGCTTCAATATTCTCTTTTGTAAATAACACACAAGGAATATACTATATAAAGACCTCTTTGCTGAGGATGATGTAAATAAGCAATGAAATATTAAGTTTAACCAGATATCATCTTTATTAATCAAGTATTGATTACTTGTATTACTCAGAAGCATGTTTTCCAGCTCTCTTCATTGATTTTTTTTAATCGCCTGATTTATGAAGTTTTCAATAACCTTTGATGACTCATGCTCTGAACATTTTTTGATATAAATGATTTTTATTAAGAGAGTTAATATCTAATGTTGGAATTTAAACTCGCTCAACAGCTTTTACTCTAGGGTATTTCTTCCTATTTACGAGATGATCAACTATTCAAATTGTACATTCATCAGACATGAAGTCAGTGATCAATGCATTCAAGCCAGTGTTTGAATCTGGTCTGAATTTTTTGGGAATAGATAACTGTATCAGAATACCATGGACAGAATGTGTGAGCAATGAGGAAGTTCTAAACAAAATAGGAACTAGAAAGACTTATGCTTAAAATCAGGAAAAGACAGTTGAAATTTCTAGGATATATAATGAGGAAAGGAGGCTTGGAAAATTTAACCCTCACATGGAATACTGAAGTCAAGTAGTGGCAAAGAGAAACAGAAAGTAAACTATTTAAGTTGGTGAGAATGAATGGTAAAACAAAGATGGATAATGAAAGGTCAAAAGTTACTGAGAGCAACAAAAGAGGTGACATATAAAACAAATAATTTACATTATTTACAGTTTTACTAGTGGCCACATCTTTCTTATCACAATGTTTTGGCCATTGTGTTCTCTGGCCTTCTTCAGGTGTCTGTCAATCCAAGTAACCTTTGGGGAATTTTTGAATTGAATGCTTCATTTAATCTGTAAAAGTAACTTGTTCTTGTTCTGCAGTCTATGTCCCTGGAAATCTCTTTTTTTCGCATTGCTCAGTTATTGCTCATCCAGTTTTGACTGAGTCTGAGTGTCTATTATGTGGACCAGGGATTGAAGTCATGTTTACTATGCCACTAAATTCCCTAGACATGGACAGTGAACAAGAACAATCTACCCCCCATAGATTAAATAAAAGTTTTTACTTGAAATCGTTTACCCAGATGAACAGACATCTGAAGAAGCTTAGAGGGCTCAATAGCTGAAACGTGATAATAAAAGTAAAGACGAGGACATTAGTTTGACTGTAAATAATGACTCTTCATCCCAGAAATCCAGAGAGAAGGAAAAAAAATAATTTAGTAAAGACTAGTGGATGTACTTGTTTATGCCAAGTCAAAGTTCAAAACTGAATATCATGACAGTAAGATGATTTCTTGGTATTGATGGTGATCTGGTTTTCTTCATGAAACAATCTATAATTAAATTCATGCTTCCTTGACACTGGCAAATACATTAATTTCTCTCAAAGCAAAATTTTGTTTGCTTTTCATTGAAGAATTGAAGGCAAGATACAAATTAACAGTTTTCTTTCTGATACTTGTGTGTACATATACCTTAAACTGATTTTGCCCCCATTACCTACTCCCCTCCCAAAACAGCTAATTAACTTTGAAAACAACAAACCATTCATTTTACCTTTGAGAGTTTTACAAAAAAAAATGTCTATACCCATCAAGAAAACACTTTATCAAAAGGTATGAAAATAATCGTATTTCCTGATGTCTGCAGTTAACAGTTACCAGGCTAAGTTTTTCAAACTAGCTATTTAAAAAAATGCTTGTGACCTTTTGTGTTTTATAGAAAAAAGATATTGGTCATTTCTATAAGCTTATAGTAAGCTATTTACAAGGTCGTCTGAGGTTATAACATCTCTTGCACCAGTTTGTTCACATCAGGTAATCCATCACTATGGATGTGCCCAGAAAAAGTTACAGTAAAACCTCAAATTAACAGTCACAGAACCAATGGACTCCAGATTTAACTTTAAAACTTTTCAAACTTTATTTAAAGGTATATAGTAATTTTAAAATAAAACACATACATATATAATAATGCAATAATTTCGTACTGTATACTGGGTGTTTTTAGGCCACAAAAAAGTGCTTCAAATTAACTGCTTTAATGGACAATCCCCCAGTATTAATTGAGGTTCCACTGTACTCCTTTGTTTTTTAAGTCATGTGTGGATTCCTTTATGGTTGACTGTTGATTATTTTATAGCTTTTTGTATGAAGGTGAAACAAATTGATTTCAGTTGGCATTCTACTGTTTCCTAAGACAATGGAGGATACACCAGGAGTCGATCTAAATCGGTGGTTCTTAACCAGGGTCCATATGGACTCTGGGGGTCCATGTAACGTTGCTGAGAGTCCACAAAAAAAAAAATAGAAGATTGGAGGTCTACATTAATATTTTAGTGGTTCATCGAGCAATTTTACTTCAGAATGGTTGTTACAACTGAGAATTAGATTTTTCTAATAGTCTATGCCATATTAGAATACTAAAAATAGAAAAACAACTAGCAAAAAACAAGATCGAGCAATGTAAAATAGCATCCCTTTTATTCTAATGGATGTTTTGATTGTCAAAGTTGAATAAAAACTTAGAAGGATATATAAAGGAAGATTATGTAAAGATAATCATTTATTTATAAATTAATTTAATATATTAATATTAATTTTAAATATTATTAAAAATTATTAATATAATAATAGACTCAATATTATGAAAAGGGCTGATGTTTGATTGTCATTAACATTGATGGAGGCAAATACGAAAAAACTCACAGAATAGCATCAACCATAAGGATCTCATTAAATAAATCTGCACTTTAATCTATTAATTACTCAGATATTTTAAATTGGTTTATTACAAGTTATTTTACTAGTTTACATAAATATTCCATAGAATTTAATTGTTAAATATAAGTTTATTTTCATTAAATTAGTTTTACTCCAAAAAAATTGTATACATTTATTATTTCTATAGCATAATTCCTAACTTTTAGTAAAAAGAAAAAAAAATTTTTTTTTTTCATCAAATGGTGGGAGTGATGGGTGTCCACCAAAAAAATTTAAGAGTAAAAGTGTTCCATGAATGAAAAAAAGATGAGAACCACTGGTGTAGGTCATGATTTTCTGATAAAGCTATTGAAGCTATGTGAGAAACTGATATTTGGTGTCAAACATATAGTGCTAAAAATGTGTAATGATCAATTTTAACATATGAAAGGAACTGAACAGGTTTCAAATATTTTCATGGGAACAATTTTCTTACATTTTGCAGATTAATTCTTTCAATATTTGGGGGCCTAAACTAAAAAGGAGAGAAAAAATTAGACTTGGGCATTTCTTGTTAGCATTATTTAAAGCCAGAGTTTCAGAGACCAAAAAAGCAGACAACATACGTATTGTATTAATTCGACTGAATTTTGTGTTTCATAAGACAATGGAGTATGCACCAGGTGTTGGTCTAGACCAGGTGTGTCAAACTGGCGACCCTTTACATGCATCTTGGCAGCCCTCACAAAGGTTTCTATAGCCATAGTACATTGAGAATTTTGTCTATGTTGGTAATGCAAATTTTTAAAAACAGCGAGATTTTTTTTCAATTGGTATGATTAGATTGTTTATTCTATCTCAATGGTTTTTGTTTTTGAATGTCAGTGACTATTTTTAACTTTTGGTTGATCATCCTTGACAACTAAATAAGAACAAATGTAAAGTAAAAACGTTCGTAATTTTGTAATATTTTGCCTTAAAAATGTCAAATTCTACTCCATCTCATAAAAAGAGAAAATTATCTGAAGAAGGATGTGTGTTTCAAGAAAAGTGGGAATTTCAGTACTTTTGTACCACTGTTAATGGTAAGATAAACTGTTTGATTTGCAACCACTGCATTGCAATATCAAAAGAATATAATGTGAAAAAACATTATGAAACAAACCATCAACCTTATGATAAATATGAAGGAGATAGGCGTGTTTCAAAAATGAAGGAATTCAAGGTTGTGTTAACACAGCAACAGAATTGCTTTACAAAAATTCAGAAAGGCAATGTTAGTTCTGTTACTGCAAGCTTTGAACTCTGCAATGTCTTGTAAAAACAGTTGAAATTGTATGTCCAGAGAAGTCACACTTATTTCAAGACATTTCATTAAGCAGGAACACTGTTGCTGAACAGATTGATGAAATGGCAGGTGATTTGAGTTGACAGTTGAAGACTTTATCATCAAGTTTTGAATATTTTTCTATTGCTCTAGATGAGAGTGTTGACATAGCTGAAATAGCACAGCTCACCATTTTCATCAGGGCTTGTGGCAATGAATTTTAAATTTATGAAGAACTAATTGAATGGGTCCCAATGCATGATACTACAACAAGCCAGGACATTTTTGAGAAAGTTGAACAGCTTCTCCATGAGTATGGCCTTGATTTGAGTAAACTTGTGTGGTTATCTACTGATGATGCTACCAATATGGTTGGGAGACATAATGGTGTTGCTGCCAAGTTAGGTACAAAAATAGAAAACATATATCCAGATTCAACATTCAAGCATTTTCACTGTATAATTCATCAACAAACTTATGTTCCAAGATTTTAAAATTAGATCATGTGTTGAGTTTTGTCACAAAAACAGTAACATTATATCGAAGGTTGTGTTCTGCATCAACATCAGTTTAGCTAGTTATTGGAAGATGTGAATAATCAGTTCACAAATTTCCCATTCAACACAGAAGTTCAGTGGCTTTCATGTCACAAGGTACTGAAAAGATATTTTTTTTTTATTGCAACACGAAATTGTTGTCTTTGGAGATGAAGAGTCAAAGCACAGATGAATTGAAAGATGAAAGCTGGCTCCAAGATCTCGCTTTTTCAGTGGATATTACTGCCCAATTAAGTGACCTTAATTTGAAATTACAAGGTAAAAATAAGTTCATCACTCAATTATATGATGATATCAAGTGTTTCATTGCAAAATTAGCTTTTTTTTTTTTTTAAAATAATAAACATTGCTGAGGAGTGAAGGTAATTAAAAGAATACTGGTGTCAAGGGGAAAACTCTCCTTTTGACACTTCACTTTTTGGGGCAGGTGGGGGGGGTGTTCAGAAACAAAAGTCACTTCTTTCTTTTTTTTTTTTTTTCGTAAGCAACATGTTTATAAGCAACAATACACAAATTTGACTGAATCTGAAGCACCTCCACTAATGACATCAGTGTGGCTTAAGCATCTCAGAAAAAAAAATCAGAAAAATTTAAAATTAATCAGTAACTAAATAAACCATTTCATACTGGATTCAAGAATTTTACCAATTCACTTGTACTGAAATATCTTTACTTTCTGTTTATTGGACCAAGTATAAACACTTTACACAAATTGAGTACTAATTCTGGCAGAACTCATGTGCTGTTTGAAGTCCTAAGCAACTCATGTGCTGTTTGAAATCCTAAGCAACTTGCATGCTGTTCAAAATCCTAAATTGCATATTAAAAAAAAGTTTGCCTCGACATTATGAAAAACATATTAATTAAAAATATTTATTACTTGAATGTTTAATTATATAGTGAATTTATTATTTGTTTCTTTATTGTGAAGGGTGATTGTTGGTAAGGTTGCAGACTCCAACTATTGAACATTAATTAGAATCACTTACTCAAGTCACAAAATTATGTGGTTGTTAGGACTTCATTGTCAATTAAAAATCAAAGTTTGGTTCAGATATAATAACTTCTCATTGTATGACTTTCCCTTTAAGTGTCATATCTCTTTAGGAAGAAAGCAATTATGGCTCTCCGCAGCTTCATTTCTTTAATATCTGTACACTGTGCATTGCTATGATTGCTCTTGGAATATATAGTGGAATAGTTTCCTATTACTTTCTCTGGAGCTTTGGATTCAGAATAGTCTTTGAATGTCTTGTCCTGGTGCTATGGAATCACAAACCATGAACTGTACCAAATAACAGAAACCACATCATTGGAGAACTTTCAACAACTAAAATAAATAGCATATGTAACTTGAAGAAAAAAAATGACATAATCTAGATGCTGACATTTCACACAACTTCAGACAAAAGGTTAGCAAGGAAACCTCTATCAATACTGGAAAAAATAATGTTAATGGATTTGAGAAACCTATTTTCTCAAAAATTGTTTTAAGATAAAGATTTTATAAATTTCAAACAAAAGTAGCATTGGCTGTTCAGTCATTTAATGCTGAATGTTTCCTTATAATTGCCATTTCTCCTATACTGGTTACCAACCAAGGATAGAGAGCATAATATACTTTGCTATTTAACCTATAGTTAGATAGAGAAAAAAGATAGATTAATGCCTTTTGAATTCAGCTCACCAATGATGAAATGAAAGTTAACCATTCATCCATCCCAACTACAAAATAGTTCTTGGTATGATGATAAACTACATCCAGCAGCAAAGCCTATGATTGAGAGATTGGCGGTTTTGAGGAGCATCGAACCACCTCTTAGTTGCTGTTATTCCCAGGTCCACCCTAACTTGGGGTGGTAGTACCTGTTAGGATCCCAGCCATGGGCAAATTGTGAACCCCAAACACTATGAAAGTATAGAAATACATTTTTATAGTGACAATACCAGCAATACATTTTAATATCAAAAATATTACCAACATATATATTTATAGTAAAATTACCAACAATACATTTTTAAAACAGAATTACCAACAATAAATTTTATAGCAAAATGACCAACAATACATTTTATCTGTAGCTGAAGCCATAAAATTTTGTTGAAAATATATAGATTTTGGCATTAAATAACCCATAGAGATGTTGATATGCCACTAAACAAAATCAACCAAACCAACTTTAAATTTTATATTATCTTTATTGTTCGTTTCTTCTTTTTTAAATTGTCAAGAAAATTTAATTTCATGTTGAGATCATTGGATTATTAAGGGAAAAATGGCCAAAACAAAGACAAAAAACAAAATACATGCACAAAGCAATATAGAAACTGACAAAAGACACCTCATGCCAATCATAGTCTCTTTCCACCCCCACCCACTCACTTAGAATAGTAGGTAAGACGAAACACCTGTTTTGGATTGAGAGACCAAGAGTGGCAACTGTCTTGCCATTTAGTTTAGAGAAAGACAACAAGAAGAAGAATCTGTTCAGACTCCAGCTGGGGAACTCAGGTGACAGGGCAGCAGTTGGTAGGGGGTGGATTTTGAAGAGTGGGGTGTGTGAGAATGATTATCATCATGATGGTGGACCTCTTATTGGGGTTGCGGGGGTGTAGACAATTGTGAAATCCTGATATGCAGTATTCATAAAACAAGGGGGTTTATCACAAATGGTAATCCATGCTGATTCATTGTCAATTAACATCGACTCAGATGAAAGGCAACAACAATTGTTAGGGGCACAGTTTTTTGTTGTTGTTTTTTTTTTTCTTTTTCTGGAGAAATCTAGTAAAGGAAAGATCATCTGTATGTTTTGTGTGTAAGTGAGATTCAAGAACAATCTAAAAGTTTGATCCTTAAGTTTAAACAAAAGAAATAACACCAACAGCAATTATAATAAGTACAATGATAGGTAAGAGAAGATGAGACATCTGTTGCACTATTTATTGTGCTTACAGTGTTGGCTTTGTGAGATTGACTGGTCGTATAATGCCCAACATGTGATGCACTCACAGAAAAGTAATAAAACACAAAAATTAAAAAAAAAAAGAAAAACAAATAAAAATTCATGAAAATACCAACAAAAAAAAAGGTGCAAACACGATATTTTCACCTGTCATTTGTTATTTATCTATTCAATTTCAACTTCTTTTCATCATAAATAAATTAGTTTGTGTATGTACGAGGAGGCTTTATGTCAAAAATGAAAGAGAGAGGAGGAGAAAAGGAGGACGAAACTGAAAGAGGAGTTAAGAAAGATAGAAATGCTATGAATGATGAACGGCAATAATTGGGAAGAGAGAGCTTAGTTTAATAATGAAAGAGGAATTCTGGGATTGCTGTTTGTGAAGCATCCTCAGGAAGTTCTGCATGAATTTCGATCAGAGTTTGCCCGACTCTCAAACTGGTCACATCTCTTTTTTTTCATTTGGTGATTTCTTTTTTCTTAGTTAGGATTTTGGGCTTTCATTTTTATTTTTTTTTCTTCTGTGACTTTCCTTTTTTCTTCTTTGCTTGCTTTGTGTTTTGTTTGCTTTTTTGACTTTTACTTTTAAATGTTCTTTTTTTTTTTTTTTTCCTTTGTCTAGCTGCATAGATCTTTTTCTTAATTTTTTCCATTTCTTTACAAATTACTAACTTGATTCTTTGGTGTCTGTAATTAATCTGTACCTATTACTCCAACAATTTGATTAGATGTTTAGCATTCATGAAATGTGTAAACAAATGACAAGCAACTTAAGGAATGTAAGAAAACATTTTATGTGCGTATATACACACACACACACACACACACACACAGTGTGTGTGTATGTAAGACTGTGTGTAGGATGGCTATAGTTATATATTACTTTGTTTTTGTTGGGTTATTATTTACCTTTCTTTTTTTGTATATATGTAAAACATTTGTATCAAATTCTTTCATTGCCTGATATTTCTTTTAGCTTTTTATATATATTGTTTATTTCTTTATTGATTGGTTGATTTGTTTGTTTTTTATGGGTATCAACCTTTTTCAGGTTATTTAATGCCATAATGTATTTTTAGATAGCAACTTTTTTTTGTTTGTTTTATTATAATGATGTACTAATACAAGTCCTAATTAACCCATAGCTGGGGGCAAATAAGTAGTGGATTCATACCTTTCCCAAAAGTATTTGTGCATAAGTGAATATAACAAATCCAACTGTAATTTGAACTCTGCTGTCCAATTTCCAACTCCAACCCATTACCATTACACTACTTGTGCATCTGAGCTTATATCACCTGGTATTCCCAAGTAGTCACCTCTCTAGATACTTGCCAGGCTCGATGTTGCTTAACTTTGGTGATTGTATTTTTCAACATGATAATATTTATGAAAAGTTTTTAAATATGTTATACTTGAAACCAAGAAAAAATTAGCAAAAGTCTTTTTCCTTTACCTTTACAAATAGGCTTCCATTGCATTGGAATGTGTAACTTTAGTTATTGCATCTTGACAGTTTCATTATGATTTATATCATTTCGTTGTTAAAAGAGTTTATAAATTTATCATATTATAGATAGTTTTTATTTCAATTTTAAAACATATTGCCAGGAGTGTTTTGGTTAAATCAATGTTGTTTTAACATAAACCAAACTTCTAACTTCTCTCAACAGATATTTTTTTTTTATTGGAGTGAATAGTCTCTTAATTGATCTTATTAGACAGTTTCTCTATTTTGATATTTTATCATTGTTAAACCTTTAATATTTCAGGAAATTACATAAACTATTAGTTTGTGTTGCAAGCATATGGAGAAAGTGATGTGAGAAAACTGACTCTTATTTACGGTACATTTTAAGTCAAGCTCAGTTCTTACCTTGTTATATCATGAACAACTCTCCGGGGCAATTGGTAAATACCCTTCATGTCATCTGGTAAATCCATTTGTTTCATGGACGAACAAAAGTTTCAGCAGTTGGTCGCTCAGTGTTCACAAGCTGAAATAACAACTTGTAACAAGTTTTCAAACCAGATGGTGAACAAATACCTGTTAACTTTCTTGGTTCTTTTTCTATTTCTTTTGTGTTGTGTGGTCACTTTTTTCTTTATTTAAAGATTTAACTACAATAGTTGACTTTACATCAATTTAGTTGATTTGTGCTTTTATCTTGATTTTTTTTTTTTTTTTTTTTTTCCATAGATTTTTATCATTTACTTTCAATTTACTTTTAATTTGCTTGCATTGTTTTTTTTTTTGTTTGTCTTATAAATTTGAATTGCAGAAAATATATTTAATCATCTCTCAACAAGAAGTTACTAACACATAAAGTATGTATGTGTTAGCATAAGTCAATTTTTAGGTGCTGAAAATTCTCATTCTGCATATTGTTCATATCTATGTCCTCATTTAAGCAATCCTTGAAATGACAGCTCTCAGAATTTCAGATAATATTTTAGAAAATTCTTGAAGATTCAACTCTTTGAATTTGGACAATCTGTTGGAAGTGGCACTAATTTCATTGCCAGGATTGGCACTGTTGATTATTTTATGGCATGTTGTTCATCCTTGAGTATATACGAGGACCAGAGAATAAATTATTTTCTCTTCTTTCAATTCTCCATAAGTTAAAGCATAATTTTGAGCATAGATTTTTTATCACTTGAGTCATGTTATTTTATCAAAGCATCTATGCCACTTAAATCCATATTTAAAAAAAAAATTCTGGGTTATCTTTTTTTTTTTTTTTTTTTTAAATCACATCCAGTTTCTTGCTCTTGAATTCCATCATGTGACAATGTATGAAAAAACTGAAGTCATTTTTGATTGTTGATTTAAAAAAAAAAAAAAGCTAAAACTAATTTTAGAGACAGAAGTTGTTTGTTTAAAAAATATTTGTTTGTTGTTTTTTCATTCCTTAGTCTTTGATTATTAGTATTATTTTCGATTCTAACTTTTGGATTTTTTTTTCCTGAATGCATTTCCTTATATTCTGTCAGAAGAAACTGGTTCTCGGGCTGACAAATGCAGATTTACATAGCAGTATCTCTCTTTTTTACATTCAGGTGCTTTCAATTGATGGCCTCTTCTCTCTTCAACATCCTAACTCAGAATGGCTGTGAATCCTTTGTGCAATAGAAAGTTATTCTATTTGGAGAATAAGATTACACAAAGAAAAAACAACTAAAGATTAAAAAAAAAAAAAATCTGTCATTGTAGATTGGATAAAATCTATAAAATCTCTTACTATCCTCTCTTGTTTTTGTGTTCACATCCTCCCAGGTCCCTTGTATTGTTATGGCTTCTGTCATATGTTCTTGCCCAATTTTACCCCTGCTCATATCGCAGTCAGTGTCACCTGCCTATATTACATCATAAGGTCAAAGAATATCTCAGCTTGGAACAATAAAGTGGATTTATGGTACATTGTTTCATGAAATTTGCATATGAAGAGATATCGAACCTAAGATGCTCACAGATTGGATGTTCGTTGTCACTCTTTGTCTCTCTCTCTCTTTATTTCTGTTTGCTTTTTTTTGTGTCTCTGAGAAAAGCAGCTTGACATAGTCTTTTCTTTCAATTACAAAAGAAACCAGTAAAACTTCAACAACAACCCCTCTTCCAACTACCCTAATTCCAAAAAAGGGAAAAAAGTGTACAAATCCCCCCCCCGAAAATGTAACAATGAAAAAAGGTGAAATTGAAGATATATATATATATATATATATATATATATATATATATATATAAGCAGAAATTAAGAAAATCTAAACATTTGTTTGCTTAATGAGTATGTTCATCTTTTAGCATGAGAGGGAGTTAGGGGGTGATGATGTCGTCTCCATCTGGTTAAAGAAAGAAGAGAAATAGAGGAGAAAAAAGTAGGAAAGATGGTGATAAAAACTGAACTAAATTCTCATATGCAGCACAACCAAATTTTTGATAACATCATCAGAATCTTGATGTATCAAAAAGAAAATACACTCATTAAAATATGAAAAAGAAATAGTACTCTAAAAGGATTTCATAAACTATAAAATGAACAGTTTTTAAGAATATACTTTTTCGATATCTTCTGGTTACATAGATACATGCAACTATTTTGTTACTGAAGCTGTTATTCTTATTAAAATTCTTAAAACCCTATTTAAATGTTTTTATTACGTTCATAAACAAACATTTTAGCTAATAAGAACATTTAGGAACATATACAAATTTAGTCATTTTGGAATTATCCAATTGGCAAGCTTCTTGTCGTCCATTTTGAAAAAGTGATCTTCTTTGTGAGGTCATTTAAACCTTCTTTATTAATCTTAATTTCATTTTCTTTTTAACCTACTTGTGATAGATATTCTAAGTTCGCACACACACATATATATATATATATATATATATATATATATTAATATCTTTAATTCTTTTAAGTTGGGCTATGTATATGGCATTTATTGACTGCTATTGATATTGCATTGCAGTCAAACAGATAAAGAACAACAAAGTAAGAAGAGAAACTTATGAATAATATTTCTCAGGGTCTGATTTAATATTTCTTATTAGGAACATTCATTAGGAATAACTTTGACTTCTCTCTTACCTGTTTTTTTATGTGAGTATATGTACTAATATCTGTTGTCTTGTGTGTGTGTGTGTATGTATATATATATATATATATATATATATATATATATATATATATAGTTTAAAGGTATGCTATATTTATGGATAAAAGTGCTCAATGTTAGGCTTCAATATTGCCTTCAAGCATGAAACAGATTGTCGCTACTTGGAGTTGACTTCAGTGTCCACTTATATATATATTTCTCCTTTTTGCAATATTTCTTTTTTTTATGGCAAAATAAACATTCAGATTCTAATTTGCATTATGTGCATCCTCCTCCTCATATGTACATAATGTGTGTACACATACACACGTGTATTTTGACTTGCTAAAGTCATCAGAGGATGAAACATATTGGTAAAGAAAAGTTTTCCTTTTTCTTTAATCATATACACACACATACACTATATATATATATATATATATATATATATATATATACACACACACACATATATATATATATATATATATATATATATATATATATATGGATTAATGTCCATGACCTGATATGTAATTAGCTGAATTTTTGTCTAAAATTTTCATTGTACAATGTTTGGCCTATGTGTTGAATATTCACTACAAATGTGCATTGACAAGGAAGGAGATTATGTTGAAATATGTTTTCATTCATGAGGATATGAACTTATATATATATATATATATATATATATATAAGCAATTTTATTTCTGTAATTTTAAGTTTCTGATAAGTTAAATTAAAGAGCAATAAGAAAACTAATTGAATTCAACCTTTGACCTCATCTGGAGTTTGCAGACAAAGCATTATCATATTTTGAACTCTGCTGTTTTTTTTTTTTTTATCCTTATTTGTTGAAAACACTCACCAATGTTCTGTAACTGCTTTCTTTTGAAATGGGGATTACTTTTAGGCTTAGGAAAAAAAATAAAAATAAAAAGCCACCTGTTGCAAATTTGAAAGCAATGAAGAATAGAGCTTAATAGAGGGCAGAATCTGTTGTTTAATTTTTTTCTATTTCTTTTTTGTTTGTTTATTTTCTTCATAAATCGAGGAGGCCAAGAAGTTTAATTACAGCATACCTCGTGTCCGTGCTGTTTCACTGGTAGCCAAAAAGACTGCATCATGTACACGCTTACTCACCTATCTCCAAACCTACCAGCCTGAACCTTACATGCATGTCAGTGTCTGCAAACCCTCCCCCTGGAAAAAAAAAAAAAAAAGAAAAAGAAATTACCCAAAATATACACACAATATCCATGGCTCAAATTAAAATCAGATGAAAGCTCAAAGCGTCCATAAATGCTTCACCTTTTGTTTGTCATCAGCAGCCTGTATGTACAGAAATGAGAAAAGGTTTGAGAGAAGATAGGGGATTAGCTTCTGGCACAGGACATTTGGGACATCTCGTCACATGCCTATGCATGGCTATTGTATAAAAAGGCGGAGAACATGAGCCATAAGTTGTATTCTTTGCAACCCGCATCTGCAGTCAAACAACTTTTCTTTTTTTTAATCTTTGCACAATAGTATTGAAAGTGTATTAATTTCAGTTTGTCATCTTTTGAGCCAAGCAATAAAAACACTTTTGTTATAATCTGCAATGTTATCCATCCTGACCTGGCATCTAGGCCTCAGTCATTTTCCCCCTGCTTTAACATAGCTTTCCTGTGCCTGTTCTATAAATATTCTCATGGTAATTGTCCTGATGAGCTTTCCTCTTTGCTACCTCAACTTTACAAATTTAAGCATAGTACTAGATTTTCAGCTAGATCTTATCATTTTACAGTTGAAACAGCTAGATGTAACCATAAGTTCTATACTAACAATTATCTTGAACTTCTCACTTCTAGATCTCTTTTCCGGCTTCTTGCTTTTCAGTCAATGCTGATCTTCAAAAATTTAAATGCAATGTAAATCATTATCTTTTGTTTTCTAAATTCCTATTTCTTTTATTGTTCTCTCTCTTTAATAATATTCTACTTTTTCTCTAATTCTTTCTCACTCAGTAAACCCTTGCATCTTAGTGGCTTTTATTGCCTTGGTTGAGGTGAAATGCTTTTAAGAAAATGTCTACACTAAGTATGAAGTGATAAGACAAATTACTTTTCATTTATTTCTTTGAGTTGGTAACCTGATTTCTCTATTTAAGCAATGATTGTTAAATTTTAATTTTCATTGCATTGAACAAAAACAAAAGTGTGGCTATTTCTTTGCTTTTTAATTTTTACTATGGATTTTTCTATGGATTGAAGCCTTTTAGTGTTAGCTTAAGAACAGCCTGTAAATTTTTTTATTTTTTATTTTTTTTATTCTAGCAGAAAATGGATCTATATCTAAATTTTTTATTCAAGTGCAAACTGGACATGTATCTGCCTTTTTGACTCTTGTGCAAACTGACTAAACTCTAGGAAACTGGACTACTGTGCCTTTTTTGACTCTAAGCGCAAAACTGGACTACTGTTTGCCTTTTTTGACTCTAGCATAAACTGGACTACTGTTTGCCTTTTTGACTCTAGCGCAAACTGGACTACTGTTTGCCTTTTTGACTCTAGCGCAAACTGGACTACTGTTTGCCTTTTTGACTCTAGCGCAAACTGGACTACTGTGTGCCTTTTTGACTCTAGTGCAAACCAGAAATGTGCTTGTTTTTTTGACTCCAGTGAAAAATCATTAAGAATTTTTTCTTACATCTTCTATTCAACATTAATTAATACAGCAAGGGTTAAGCAATATTGTTAAACAATCTAATCAGTTATATATTTAGGAAGTAGAGTAAATTACTCTCTCAAGTAGTTTGTAACACATTATTTATCATTTCTCAGTTGTATCTTTGTCTTTGAGCAGAGTGTGCTCAGGGACGGCTCCATCAAAGGACAGAATCACAACTGAGGGAAATTATACCGAGAGGTGCCTAGCCCTGGGGTACAGCTGCTCGAAGCCATGCCCTCTCATTACACCAAAGAGAGGGATCAGTGCTTGCACCAAGGCCAGTGCAACCAATTGCAATTTTTGTTCCTAGCCTGGGTGTACATGCCTGGGCTCCCCATATTAAACCGACCTTGTGTTACAATCTGACCTCATGGAGGGTTGAGTATATTTAGAAAGTAGGATAGATAGTCCATGCTTCAAATTCCTTCAAATATCCACCCTCTTAGAAGCCTTGTGAGTATGTATATTGTTTTCAAAAAGAGAACCTCTTTCTATAGTGCTTCTGCAAGTTAGTTTTCTTTATTAACTGTTTTGCTTTTCAAAATACCTTCCTTAGTAATTTTGACCCACCCTTAGGCGAGTTGCCAGTCATGTGTCATAGTGGGCAGAGGCATGGTAAGAGATAGTCCTTGGTAGCCAAAAGGAAATGCTCTTCGCTTAGTCTGTTGTAACAGAACTATACATGATGTGTCAGATATTTGAAAACAAATTTTAATTTGTGGTAATCATATTATTTAACAAATTTCCAAATTTAGTACAGGTTTATATACACACACACAAAATATGTCTATTTAATACAACCTCCATCAGCAACAAATACAGCCTTCATGTGCTTCTAAGACAGTTACATGCTTTGATGAAGTATTCTTTAATCATGTTGGCCATAACATCCCTGATAACAGCCTTCAATGAGTCCTTGGTATTGTGGCCATGCTTGTTAGTCCTCTGCTCAACAATGTAATAGTCCATAGAGTTTAAATCAGGAGTACTACAAAGTTAAGTGTTAGGAGTAACATGATTGTGAAAATGTTCAGCCAGCCATTTCTGGCTTTCTAAAGATGCGTTATCAAATACCTGACGCAACCATTGTGTCTGTAAATCAAAACGGACGCAGCTGCTTATAAAGCTTCACAGAACAGCCTTACCAACAATAAGTTTGCCAAAGTGAAAAAAAAAACATGAAAATACCAATGTAATGACTGGAATCAAAAGGAAACTTAAGACAGAGCAACACTGAACAAGCCAAGAATTTATAAAGGACATTTTCTCATTTAAATACAAATTTTCTATTCATTCTTATAGCATTTAGCTAACACTAATATTACTAATAGAGATCTAGTCATTGCATTGGATGTGCTCTTTACAACCAAAGTAAATGAAAAAGTAACAAAGAAAACAGACAAAAGAAGGGAAAGAAAACATAAAAATAAGACACACTGACCTGTACAAAAACCCAAGTCCTCAATGCTTCTAGAAATTAAATAGAGACAGAACAATAACACTATGAGTTTTGGCATATAGAGGGTGCGGTGGATAAAATGTCTAAATTACGCAAAAATGAAAATAACACTGACATCTCATTTTAACAGATATATTTACCAAAATTACACAAATATATCTTGAAATACTAAAGAGTAAATTTATTCAATAAAAGCACCATTGGCTTCAACCACAGCCACCAGTTCTGAATCTCCTGTAACTCTTGTGGATGGTTTCCTTGTTTAAGTTGGTGAATGCTGCCATAATCCTTGCCTTCAGTTGATCTTTGGTGTTACAAGGAGTTTTCTTGGTCTCTCGCTCAACATAATATTCAAGGGGTTGGTGTCTGGGGAGTTAGGTGGCCAGATGTAATTGGTGATGTGACTGCAGAAATTGTCTGACAGCCATGACTGGTTTCTTTTGCTTGTGTGGCATGGTGCAGAGTCATGTTTCCAGACAGGATTTTCCAGTAGCCACCCTCTTGACCCAGGGCAACACTCACCCAAGTTTTCCACAGATTGGATGATGATTATTCCACATTGCATTCTGATTTTTGATCTCATCTGTGTGCACCAAGATCCCAAGCAGGGTATACTGCATACTCACAAGGTGAAACGGTGAAAGACAAATGTCATGTCAAGAAATATGAATGCAAACCCAGTTCCCCATATTATTATTATTATAGTAGGCATTTTATTCAAGGCTTCATGTGCTTGTCTGGGTCAGTCAATAGGTGATACTTGAGACAACTTCTGCTTTGTCAGTCCCCCCACCTTAAAAACTCCTTTCCCATCTACTTATCATGATGTGGTGGTTGGCAACACAAAATTGAGGCTTCAGAACTACTCACTGGATGCATCCGTCTTCTGCCTATTTCTGGTTTTGTTGTTACTTAGTCTCCAAAAATCCCTCATCCACTCCTTTATTTCCCATTCCGCTTTGGTCAAAGTGGATGCCGCTTAGAAGACTGAACTTCAAAAGGAACCATCTGCTGGTCCATCAAATAGAAACACTTGAGATAAAACCATCTCTTCATTTTCTACATGGGTGTCCATAGAATCATACAACAAGAGGGTTAATCTCTGACAACTATAATATCCACTGATCACCCAATGACTACCCCACATTGCAATCCAATTCTTGATCTTGTTGGTGTGCACTAAAAGCTGGGGAAAGGGTGTGCTACATATTCACAAGTTAACAAGATGAAACATGATAGACACATCCATACACCCTCCAACTCCTGCCAACGGTGGACCAGAACTCTCCCTGACCAAAAGTACCCGGATATACCCTATTTCCAGTTTTGTTGACACTTGGTCTTTAAAAATCCCTCATCCATTCCTTTACTTCCTATTCCCCATCAGTCAAGGTGAATCCTGCTTAGAAGATCAAATTTAAAAATGAACCATATGCTGGTCCATCAAATAGAAATACTTGGGATCATGATAATATAACCTCTTCTCTTTCTACATGGGGTCAACAGTATCACAGAACTGCCAATAACCTAAAAAATGTTAATTTGTAATTAATATATAATTTATAAGTCCAATTTAAATACTATGGGGTTTTGTTGTGGTTTTAAGTACAGAACATATATTTATGGTTTTATTTTAATATAGATTATATTTTTTTAATAATATCAGTTAGTTATGACCATGTGTGATACACGCTTAGGTGATCATGTATCTTTTGATACATGACTGACGAGGCAGATTTTTTTTCCTGCAGTAGGTTGCCATTTCTTTCTGCAGTAGACCAGTTGCCACCCAAGGCTATAGAACCCAGTCTGTCTTATGTACCCATAGCTGGGGGTGAGAAGATTCATACCTTTCCCAAGGGTATTAGCACGTAAGTGAATGTAATGGATTTGAATGGAATTCGAACTTGGCTCTCTGATCACTACTTACAAGAATATATGTTTAATAAAACGACTGCATAATCTTTTATTAATAAATGCTTAACTAAAGACAATCTTATTGATTTACAGATACATATAGACACAAAAACCACATGTGGCAGATTTTAATAGTTGCCTCCATAATTTAAAAGATTATCTTTTACTTTATTGCTCAACTTTAACTTTTTAACCATAACCTATATTAAGGGTTAAATTACGTTGCAAAATGTAGGCTTGATTTTTGTCAAAAGGCTTGATCTTTGTCAAAAGGCCTCAAACGTAGGCTTGATCTTTGTCAAAAGGCCTCGAACGTAGGCTTGATCTTTGTCAAAAGGCCTCAAACATAGGCTTGATCTTTGTCAAAAGGCTTCTTGTGAGATATGTATCTCATCTGATTTTCTGCACTACTCTGCTTGACTCTGTCAGAAGACCTTTCTAAAATCCTACCTTCAAAATCATCTGCTCCAGGCTTGATGATAAAACTTAGGATTTGTAAATTCCTTTGTGTGGCACCTATGGACAGACTCTAGAAAATTTACTGCAATTCTTTTTTTCCAACATATTTCATGCTAAATTTGAGGTGTGCTAGCAAAATCCATAAATATAAATATTTTATAACTTCAAATGTTATCTCCAATAGATATGCATATTTGAGTAGATGAGCCATTTTTAAACATTCTTTATTTCATCTAATGGTTTATGCTCTTGAGAAAACTTACTAAAGAAAATGTACCTTCTGGCAAGATTTGAACCTGTGGCTCCCATCCAACGTCACCACACACTGCAGGAGAAACCACTGTCCAATCTGGCATGCTTTGACCACTTAGCCACGGAAAGCTTTGCAATGAAGCAAATGCATATTCTGGCTTTCATGAAAGCCATACTCAGTTTTGTATCTAAAACATAACCAACATTTGCAAAAATCAAAGTGCCCTAGGCTGGATGGTGGTTTATCAGGCAGAGGGCACATATGGGATACACTCTTGACCAATCATGTCTCATGACATACTAGGCAAAAGATTTTTCTGCAGTAGGCTACGGTTTCTTTACGCTGTAGACTGGTTGCCAACCAAGGCTATAGGGACCAGTCTGTCCTGTTATTCAATCCATAGCGAGAGGGAGAAGGGATAGAATCATACATTTCTCAAGAGTATTTGTGCTTAAGTGGATGTAATGAACCTGACTGAAATTCAAACTAGGCTATATAATTTCTCATTCCAAGCCATTATGCTATGGATCACCTGCATGTCCCACTGTCAATTCTAAAGAAGGCCTAAAAGTACTTACCCAGTGTTTCAGCCATTGTGCTCTCTGGCCTTCATCAAATGCTTGTCAGTTTGGATAACATTCACATTTTAATATTTCAATGTAGAATAATCATTTTCTGATACCCTTGGCTCCATAATCATGCTGCATTATCCATTTTAACATTTCAATACAGAATAATGATGTTCTGACACACTTGGCTCCATAACTATGCCATATTATCCATTTTAACATTTTAATGTAGAATAATGATTTTCTGATACCCTTGGCTCCAGACCAGCAGAAGTGAAATAATTCAATTATATGCTTCTGACCCACTAATTATACATATCACATATCTTTCAATCTTTAACATATATCAAACACATTCATTTCACAAATATGCTACTGTAAAAGATAATGGTTATGCTACTTCAAAATATTCATCAGACAATGATTCAGAAGCTTTGCATGCTTTTGGAGCCAAAGAATCATTGCCATTAACCCAGAGGACTCCAACTAAGCAGCAGACATTGTAACAGCATTAATTATTTATAATAATATAATAATCTGTTTATTCACAAGATGTATATCAGATATCAATGAACTGATTAAATACAGCATATTATTATCAATGATACCCACAATGGTATATTTGTTCATTCACTGAACTATTATCAGAGCTCCAAGAAATTTAAGTGTCTACTTGTAATTTTGCTCTTATTAAAAGAGGTGGTAATTCATCAGTTGCTGGAACATCATTGGCCAACCTGTAGTATATGGCATTCATCATTTAAAAGGTAACTTGCTTTCTGAAGTCTTTCTTGTTTTTTTTTTTTAATCAATTCACCCCAAGCAAGGCAAGATTTCTACTAAGATGCAAGGACTGACTGGGAGTGAAAGAGAATGAAAAGACAGAACTGGAAACCCAATCCTCAACAGGAAACAAGCAATAAACCTCTACTCCTACTCAAAAAAATACCTGGGATGAGGGTGAACTGGATGATAGGGAAATCTATTTACTCTTATTGAGGAAAAAAAAATGAAGTTCAGGCAGAGATGTTAGAAGTATAGAGTTGAAGTAGATTTTAGAAGAAACTGGAAACCCAATCCTAAACAGAAAACCAGGGATAAACATCTATTCCTGCTCAAAATCAATATTTAAATTTTTTTTATGCCACCTACAAATAATTAGGTACAGGAATAGATTTTGACTTGATTTTCTTTTTAAGCACAACTATAAAATATGCCTGAAAGATTGAAGGGTTAGAAACAACCTTATTACATGTTAGCTGAAGCATATCTCAATCAATGATACTTATTTTGAATAAATAGAGATTTAAATGACAAGCAAAAAAAAAGGAAGCATTTAGCTTAAAAAAAAATCAATATTTAAGTTTTTTTTAAGAAGCTGTGATTTGACAGTTGATTTTCAGAATTAATATCTGTGGTGATACAAAACAGTAATTGTCACATTGATAGTGACACACTGTACAGGGTGATACAGGTCTGAATGCATGGTTATGCTAAAAATAGGGCATGCAAAAGTTGTGATTCACGTTGACACCACCATGTTAAACATCTTTGCTGATTAAGATGCGTATACAAATATATCTGTTAAAGGGGTAAATCAGATCAACTTTGGAGACTTCAATTAGATATTTTTGTATTGTTGTTTAAATTTCGTAACCAAAGCCAATCCATAGCAGCAGGAACCAATTCTTGGACAAACATTATATTAATATTTTATGCAGTTTCAGCTGCTATTTATACAAACTAGAATTTAGTATTGTTACATTTTTTTGTCAAGATTTACAAACTCTACATTTTGTTCAATTTTGCAAACCAATCAATAAAATTTGAATAAACTGATTTGTTTGGAAAAATACTTTCATGAAAACCTACTTTGCGGTTTAATAATTTCTTTAATTTGATTTCATAGGACTTCATGGTAACCAATATTTTTTAAGAAAATTTCTTTTTTTCCTTTTTAACAGTGAAGAATAAATTCTTAGGATTTCTTTCTCTTGAACATGCCACATACAACTGGCCATGTGTAAATATTTCTTTCTGGAGCAAAATTCCAACATTTTGAAGCATTTGGCCTCATGATTTGTTTATAGTTCTCACAAATGCAGGGCGAATTAGAAACTGAATTCTTGTATATATAAAAACTTAAGATATGCAAAAAACAATACAGCATTTTTATGGAATAAGTATTTATTTTAAGCATTAAACTGTTTTTTAAAATGAGTATTTTATGTGTTAATTAATAAAACTTAATTTTTCCCCAAAACAAGTCACAGAATGTTATATGTAGATTAGAAGTCATCAAAAAATTCTAGAAATCTTTTTTTTTTGACTCTGCTTAATTAATTTTTAAAGAAAAAGAAAATTCTTCTTTTATATGCCAAATAAGGATGTGGCTGATATTGAGTCTCCTCATCTCCTGTCTTTTATTATTCTAAGTAACTTTTTACCCTTTATCATACCTCTTTGTCCTTCTGCTATCCATTCAAACTTGTTAAGTTGGTTACTTGCTGTTTACCTCCTCTTCTCTTATTTTTACAATGTCCTATGAGTGTTAAATTCTCTAAGTCCTCTTTCCTCAGGATGTGTCCCAGAAATATCAAATGTCTCCTGATTGAAAGTTTTTTCTTGTTCATATTTTCCTTAAAAGATTCCTTGTTACTCACATTTTCTCTCCATTGTATTCTTAACTTTCATTGATAAAACCACATCTGTCACTTCAAATTTCTTCATTATCTATGAGGTAATTGTCCAGATTTTTCAAATAAATTGGTATCACCCCAAGCAAGGTAGTGATGCCGCTAAAACACAAGGGGTTACAGGGTTTGGAAGAATTAGGAACAGAAACAATAATGATGAGCAGAAAGAGAAGAGAGTAATCAAGACAGTAGATAATGATTGATATTGCATTTAAATTTTTGCAGATTAAAGTTGACTGGAAAGCATGGTGCTGGAAGGGAATCCCACAAGTGAGAAGTGCAAGAAAAGAAATTGTTAGCATATAAATTACAATTACATCTAGCCAACATAACTGTAAGCTGATGAGATCTTGCCACCAGTCTAGTGCTGTGCTTAAATTCAAAAAGGCTAGGTACAATACCAAACAGCTCATCCAGACAATTACCATGAAAGTATTTATAGAAAAGACTTAGAGAGGCAACCTTATGGAGTTGCACATATAAGAGATTAGATATCATATAGTAATTAAGCATACATTAACTTGTTTCTAACACTGTTTTCCTGTCTTAATACCTTACTTAGTTTCAAGAAGGCATATTTTGCTATTTCTATTTACCTTGTTTGTTACTAAACTATATCAAACACCATGGATACTCAACTCCTTTATCTAACATGAAATTGTATTTTCAAATAATCTCTGTATATCCTCCAAATACACTTTGAATTATCTCTTGATTGACTTTAATATAAATAAAACATAAATGATATAAATTTGAACCAAAAACCATAAACATTCAGCAGGAAATCAGCACCTAAATCTTGTAGAAAAGTAAACTTTATCATCAAAATCTTTGTGCCATCAGTAAAGAGGATTGGAGAAAATTCTGATATCAGAATTGGTGTTCAATTCATTTTCTACGGCTTATGAAGCTTTTGCAAGTTATTTAAAGCCATTTTTAGATCAACAAGAATGTTTTTTATAGATAATGTTTTAGGGATATAAGTTTTAATAATTAACCCATAGTTGGGTGTAGAAAAGGTGGATTCATACTTTTCCCAAGAATATTTGCTCATAATTGAATATAACGAACCCAATGGGGATTGGAACTTGGCTCTCTGATTAACAATTCCTAGACATTATCCATTACACCACCTGCATATACAAGCATACAACACCTGGTATTTGCAAACGGTCACCCATTTTGGTACTGACCAGGCTCAACATTTAGGGATCATACAAGAATTAGTATTTCAACATAATGTAGCTGAAAGCCATCAGAATTGTATACACTCTGTTGGGAGAGTGTGATAGAATGAGTTTCCTCCAACAAAAGAGTAAGAATAAATATACAAACAATTATCTACAATTAACAATGTGTTTTATTGCCTGTGCAAACTAAATAGAAAGACTATTAAAGGAGTGAATGAAGGTGTGTATGTAGAGATGTCCTTACACTGTGTTTGTGTATTTGTGAAGTTCCAATGAAAGATTGTGAGAAACTTAAATTTGAGCAAAGTTCATCAACTGTTGGTTTGGTAGGATTAATAGATATGTCTGTGTCTAGTCAAGTAAACCTAGGGAATTGTATGCTGTGTGCTATCGTGTGTTTTGTTCAGTGTTGTTTGAAGCTAGCTAGGGGCTAAAAGGTCCCCCAGATAAGAATGAACTATGTTTTATTTCTAAGGATTCTGTGGCTAAACATGTAAAAAGAGGGACTTTTGTGCTCTTTTCTTAACTACTGCTTTGGCAATTCCATCTAATAGTTGTTAGAAGTTCTTTGGCAAACAAGTGGGGGTAGTGGTAAAAATTTATTTTTCTGAAGATGTTTCCATTCCAAATTTTGGAGAAAAGAAAAATGGTGGGATGCACATAATGCAAATAGTAAATAACCAAGAAATGAGGCTAAGAAAGTCCAAACGGTTGCTGGAGAGAGAGTGAGTGCTCTGTAGTATGTTGAGAGGCTGTAGCCTTCACATCACTTGTATGAATTCTGTCTTGTTTAACATTCAGCTAATTAAAGTTTTGCAGTTTAAATTTTTCTAGAATTTTTTCTTAAATATTTTTGAACTGGCTCATTTAATCTGCGGATACAAAATCCGCAGATGCGACTAGGCCAACTGTACAAAAGTCCGTGTAAGAAAAAAAAAAAGAATTACTTTTAAGACAATGAAATAGGATATGCAAAACATTGAATAGGTAAGTTTTATATTGCATAACATTATATAACTGTTGTAACAAAGTATTATTTGGTCATGTTGTATTGATTCTTGTTATAATCATAATCAGCATTCAAAAATATCTTTAAATATAGATTCACATATGTGATTCATTTAGAGAGATTTAGATAGCTGCATGTATTAACCTTGCTTGTACCTAGGTATGACCTTTCTAAATCAGTTAATCTTCCTGGATTAACACCAGATATACAAGATTAGCCTGGTTGAATTGGGGAAGTGAAGTCAGGGTAACATGTGGATTATCACAGATTAAGAACATTGGCAATTGTTTATGATAATACTGCCTCACCCCTCAGCTAAAATAAATGGACATTAAGAGAGGGACGGAGATTTAATACCTAAGTGCTTTAATTAGACGAGTCATGTTTTAAACAGATTAAATGGATTTGTCTTGTGGATAAGTAATTTGGGGTTTAATCTTCATTTTTTTTTTTTTCTTTTCAATGTACATCATTAAAGTTGCTACAACACATAATAATTTGACTTCTGATGCCTCCTCCCAAAGTTATATTTAATGAAGTGACAAAATACATACACCTAAGTTTTTTTTTTTTTTTTTTTTTTTTTTTATCTCACAACATGTCCAGTGACTGAAATAGTTGTAAGTTAGTCTCAGGGATAAGGGATCAGTGTTCTAAATAAGGTAAAAGCCCAAGTTTTGAATACTTATTTAATGTAACATTTCTGTTTGCATTTCTGGGATGTGGAGTTATCGTTAGCATTGACATAGTAACTTTCAAAATGGAGTAGTCACTCTCAAAATGAAATAGTCACTTTCAATTTGAGAATAGTATCTCTCAAAATGAACACTAACTTTAAATCTGAAAATAGTATCATTTGAACAAAATAAATAGAAAATGTAAAAAATAATTCTATAGAAAAAAATGATTGAATTTTCATTATAAATAAAGCATTTTAATTAAAATATCATGTCTTCTAGATTTAAGGGTTTTGTGATTTTTTTGCCTTGGATGCCTGCAATGAAATTTCAGCACATTGCCAGTGTCACCTTTGTAAGGGCAACATTTATATAAATTTCTAGGATCGAGAGCCCATGTTCTTTAATGCTCAAGGTTAACCATTTTCTCATTAGAATTTCTTTGGTATTTTCAGCCAATTTCCTCTTTACTTCAGCTTTGAAAATTAACTAAACATTTTCAATTGGATTGAGCATGGAACTGTAAAGTCCTAGACTCGAAATCTGATCATCGGAAAATTCCTTCTCATCTAAGACTGATTTGATTTTTGAGTGGCAAAGTGCTTTGTCAATGACAAGAATAACAGATCGACTATACTTTTCCTTGGCTACATGCAGGGCCTTTTTTTAATGAAATCACAAGCCAAGTTACATGTGTACGATCTCTGCCTGACTTCACTGTAAATTAGGCCCAAGTTGCTGATACAACCTATTACATGTATGTTGGCACCTTTTGATGCTGCTGCAATTGTTTTGTATCTTGTACCTTTTTGAAATTGCCCTTCACTCCTTGAAATATGGACATTGTAGTTTGTTTCGTCCAGGAAGATGATTGAAATGAAAGGAATTCCTCCACAAACCTTTTTCTCTTTTCTTTATTCTCTAACATGTTTGTTATTTCTGGCATAAATCTGACACTTTTTAGAGTTTATAAAAGTATGTCCAGATGATGAGGTAAAGTCCGCTTGGACAATTTTACATTGAATTTATGGTAAATGGTGTCAACTAGCTCATTAAGTGTTATTCTGGGGTTTTCTTCAATTTTGTTCTGCATCAGATCTTTGTGTTCATTTGATGCTCTTCTGAACCTTTGTCCACCTCTTGAGTCTTCCTTTTCACCTTGGGATACCCACCTGTAAGCAGTTGCTTGAGGGACTCCAATTTGTCAATCTTTTGACCTCCAATATTCATCTGATTTGTAGACAGCCAGAACTTGAGTTTTCTTTTTTTCATTTTCAGTCTTCTCTTGTATGATCTTGCCATAGTATTGAATTTTAAGAAACACTTTAGTCAGTTGAATATATTTTTCAACCTTTATATATTATTCAAAAAATAGATTACAAACTTTACAAGTTTTGCTTTAGTTCCTACAAATTTAAATTCATAAAATTCTGGGTAAAGTAAAGTATTTTATTATATTTGAAGATCCTTAGGTAAGTAAATAAGTGTCTTATCAAATTAAATTCAGTTTTTAAAAACAATTTTAATTTTGAAATTTAAATATATAAAAAAATACAAATTGGTTAATTTTCCTTTTTTTTTTTTTTTTTTTTTTATTCAAAATAAATCATTGCATTTTGAAAGTAATTCTCAAATTGAAAGTGGCTATTCCATTTTGAAAGTGAAAAGGTCTAGACAAGATATCTCTAGACATGGTCAGTGAAATGAGAAGAATCTAAATTAAATGGTTCAGTTCAAAAATCCTTGAAGGTTACTCAGATCAACAAACACCTGATGAAGGCTGAAAGGTAAAATGGCTGAAACCTAACAGCAATGATAAGGACAGTGGTTCCAGTGTAAATAATGTAAGATTATTTACACTCATATAGCTCTTCCTACTTAGATATCATGTCCTTTCAAGATATACACAATCATGGCTCACTACAGCTTCCTATTCTTTAATATTTATGAAGAGTTTATTGTCATGATTTCTTGGAATAAAATGCTGCATTAGTTTTTCATTGAGTCCTCCACAGTTTTTAATTCAGTTGCATTCCTTCTAGAATGGTTGCCAACCAAGAGTAAAATATCCTGCTATTTAATCCATATTTAAGGAGAAGAGATGGTGTCATGAATTTTCTATTAGCATTAGTGTAAAGTGAACAGGAAATGTTTCTGTTGGAAATTAAACCTGTTTCCCCAGAGTCTATTTTCCAAATAGTTAACCTTTAGTCTAATTATACTTTCAATTCTCTTGCAGTAGTAGGTACTTTATTTGTATGCTTGTAAAATTTGATTTAACTAAATTATGTAAATACCTTTTTAAGTGTGTTCACATTTTACCACTAACTACTATTCAAAACTCAGGCTTAGCATAGCTAATATTTAAATATCCACCTTATTTTGGTTTGTTTATAAATTAATAGCCACTTTGTCCCCATTTAAAGTTCAAACCACTTTAGTCCTCATTCATAGATACCCACTAAATGCTCACGTTGGCCCTTGTTTATATTTAATGACTTGCCTCAGTCCATTTACATCTATCAAGGTCTAAATAGATAAACAAATGAGAATGTAAATCCATGCTACAAAATTGTTTCAATAATCAGTTCTTTGCAATGTATTCATTCTGATTTTTTGTCATAACTATAAAAGAATTGAACATGACTGCACCATATAAAATGTTTTTTTTTATTTCTCAAAAGAATATATTTTTAAGATAAAATTGTGTTGCCCAACAAAAATGAAAACATAAACTCTTAATTGTTTCAGTTACATTCAATTATTCTTACATTACTTTTTTCCTTTCTTTTTCATTTCTTCTTCCATTTCTCTCTTTTCTCTCTTTTTCTCACTCTTTTCTCTCTCTCACTCTTTTTTCTCATTTTCCTTTCCTTTTTCCTTTCTTTCCTTTCTTTCCTTTCTTTCCTTTCTTTCCTTTTTCCTTTCTTTCCTTTTTCCTTTCTTTCCTTTTTCCTTTCTTTCCTTTTTCCTTTCTTTCCTTTTTCCTTTCTTTCCTTTTCCTTTCTTTCCTTTTTCCTTTCTTTCCTTTTTCCTTTCTTTCCTTTTTCCTTTCTTTTTTTTCCTTTCTTTCCTTTTTCCTTTCTTTCCTTTTTCCTTTCTTTCCTTTTTCCTTTCTTTCCTTTATTTCTTTTTTCCTTTATTTCTTTCTTGTAACATTCTAATGTTTGCAGAGAGAAAAGTAGAATCAGTGACCTGAGTTCAAGATCTGGCTTAGTCTTTTGCATTCACTTTCTCTCTAACCTTTAGAGGGTAACGAGTCTAAAAGAAGGAAAACTCAGAATTCCAAACTGGGGAAAAGACAACAGGAAACTACTCAGGAATTACATGGCAATTCATAGATAATAAAAAGGAGGATCCATGTAGAGTCATGATCACTCCTGTCCTGAAGATTAATTTAATTTTAGATGGTGGGTTAAACAGCAGGGTAGACCGAGTTGTCTAGCCTTAGTTGGTAGACAGTTTATCAGGACTAATCTGAATTCAAAAATCAAGAAGGCAACAGGAAACCACTATCTTTCCCAAAAAGGCATGGAAATTCACAGATGATAAAGAAGAGGAATCTATGGAGAACCATTATCATCTCCATTATGGAAAGGCATGAAAACACAAGAGACTTAAAAATAAAAACTTTCTGATGAAATGCAATCCAGTAATTAAGCCAGTGGTTTCCAATTTTTTTTTTCTCTGGGTCACATTTTCAGAATGAAGATTTGATTGCTTCTCATCAAATTTTATGTGATTTAAAGTACATTTAAAAATAAAAAAACAGAGACAGTTAAAGGGAGATAACCATGAATTCAAAGTTAGAAGTTTATCATTGATAACTCTCTCCTCCTATTTGTGAACCCTAGCTACTATATTCTTAACACTTCTTATAATGCAAAAATATCACAATGATAAAATTGGTCAATAATTATTTATACTGGGACTCATGCAAGCAATTACAAGTAATCCATAAGCATATTCTAAATTGAGAAATCCTATTTATTTTTGGCATATGAATTTTTTGAAACTGTTTTAAATCTTTGTTTTTCAATCATTCCGCCTCACCTGCTATCCTCTTCCACTGCACCTATTTAGGAACTACTGAACTAAGTAAACTTTGGAATTATGGGAGATTTTTTTTTTTTTTCTTAGCACAAATTATGTCTTTCTTACTTGGCTAAAATAAAAAAAAAACATTTTGCTCTTCATTTGCAATGTGGTTAACTGATTGGCTTACTTTATCTCACACAGTTTCAGCCTGATGTGTAAAGCCGTGCTAAGCTACCTTTTTGCATTAGTGTTGATGATAATTGACTTTCCTTGTTGACACATGTGTACTGGAGTCCATTTCCTGAAAATGTAAATTTCCTTTTTGTTACAGCTTATGTTGATTTCATTATTTCAAGTGGCACCAATTTGAACCATTTTCAAACAAGGGATTCATTTTGTAACTGCATTGTTTATGACTAACATCAGAGCTTACTCTTTCTTTAACCAAAACTTGTTTTTTTTTTTTTATTGCTAACATGTAACTATCTGTAATTTGATTTTGAAACAGAAGTTCAAAACTACCGAGAAACAAAAAAAAAAAACAAACTTTGATAACAGTTGGGTAATCATTAGATCTACTTTGTTCTTTAGATGAAGTCACTATTTCAGTGTAGAAAGATATATGCTTGAAAGTTGTTTCAGACATATATTATTCAATAAAAGTTTGGTGTTTTTATTGAAGAATCTTTGTTGATATGATAGTGAACACAAATGAAAGTAAGAATTAATACGCAAACAGATACACACAGTTAATAACAATATATTTTATTACCTAAGCAAACTCAATAGACGGAAAACAAAAGCCGGTGAATGAAGGCATGTATTTAGATATGTCCTTATCATACATATATATATGTGAAGTTCCCATGAAAGACTTACATTTGAGATGAGTTCTTTATCTGTTGGTTTATTATATCTACTTGTGTATAGTCAAGTAAGATTAGGGAATTGTATACTGTATACTATTCTGTGTTGTGCAATATGATGTTCACTGGGGATCAAAAGGTCCCCTAGAGGAGAATAAAATATGTCTTATCTGTAAGGCATCCTGTGGATTAGGAGAAGAGAATGACTTTCACATGCTTTTCTTATATATTGCTTTAGCAATGCTATCTAGCAGTCATTAACAGAAACTATTTCACAGACAAGGGTGGTAATCCCATGCTGTCTCATTTGGAACCATTGGCATTGATGAAAAATCGTTTTCTTGGGTTTTTCTTTTGTGGAGTAATTGGCCATGGTTAAGTGTAATCGGCAAAAGGCTCAACAAATGAAATTGACAAAGTTCTCAATAAACAATAAGAAAAGTAAGAAAAAGAACAGGGCCAGATAATACTAAGCAAACAATATATGTGCAAGTCAAAACTAGGCAAAGCAACAGTAATGAGGTAAAAAGTTCACAAAGTAAGAATAGTGTTCACACACAAAAGAGAAACAGTTGTTTGTTTCTAACAGTCTGACTTCAAGACAAGAAAAAACAAAAAATATGGCTGATGAGACTGAGAATAAAAACAGTGCATCTACTTAAATATGAATATCCATTTAAAAATAGCATTTATTTATATATATATATATATATATATATATATATACACACACACACACACACACACACACACACACACACACACAAGTATAGGATTGGTGTATATGGAATAAATTCCAATAACCAAAAAATACTATTCTTAAAAGAGTGCTCAATACAGAGTAGAGCAAATATAATCATTTATTCGAAAATGATAACATAAAAATGTTATAAAATCACTACAAAAACAGCCATTTTGTTTCAACACTTCTGGTGTCTTATTAAGTGATGGCGTTGAATCAACAAAAAATAGAAAATTCAGAGCAGTTTAAACTTATGTTGTATGAAAAATCCAAACCTTTTCATGGGTGAAACTTTGGTAGAGCATAGGCTTGTATTTTTTTATTAATTATAACTTTTGCATATATATATATATATATATATATATATATATATATATATATATATATATATATATGTGTGTGTTTGTGTATGAGAGAGAGAGGGGAGCATTTTGATCAGTATTGATTGAGTTCTTCTAAGTTGGGGAATAGAGAAAACGTAATTAACAATGATGTGGCAACAGTAGGTTTACCATACACTGTCAGATTTCATTATGCTATGTTTCACCTTATTTCACCTCATAATATCTTTTTTATTTGAAATATTGATAATATATTTCATGGTGTGAAATTATGCAGAATGAAACTTCTATATTTTAGTTACATTAGAGAACTATTTTTGCCTTCCTTCAGTATGGCTGATGCTAACCTCCAGGAGAGCAGCACATTACATTTTCTTGGTCCCACATTTTCCACTCACATGAAATGGAATGATCATATTGAATGAATTGCTAGTTTAACTGCTAGGAAATTTGGTTCAGTGTATCATGCTAGATAATTTTCTTTCATCAGAGTCCATTTTTCATATTTATAAATCTTACCATTTGTTCATGCATTGAATATTGCTGCCATATCATCTATATTGAGCACTTTTGCCCTATAAATATAGTGTACCTTAAAAGTATATTATTATTATATACCAGCCAAATTATCCACATCTTACTGCATGTCACACATTTTTTTTTTTGTAAGAATTTAAATCATTGTTATAATCTGTGGAGATTTAAAAAAAAAAAATTTAAAGAAGTAGCCAAATCCAAGAGAAAGTAGAATTGTTTGATTCTGGAAGGAGAAACATTCACATTTATCTTGGCTGGGATGACGTTGCAATAATAAATAGGGAATATCGCTGGAGAGTGAGGAAATTGAAGGAGATGCGTACATTAACCTCATAGGTATAAGTTTGGCAAGTGTGGATTTCAGTGGTAGGGTGGGGTGTTAATTCTTTGCTCAGCATGAATAGAATTGGAAAGCATCCCTGCCGAGGAAAAATATTGATTTACAGGTGTTGCACAGGATGTTGAAAACAGAATCACCTGTGTCGATTGCAATACTATGATGAAGATGCATAGGTCAGTATATTTATCATCATTTCTTGTTGGTTTGTTTCCATTTTTTTGAAAAAAAAAAAAAAAGAAACCTTCTCCACTTACAGATTGTATACCTAAAGTGATGTGTCTGTTGTGTAACTGATATCTGTGTCGAAAATAGAATCGGGGGGGTTAAGTTTAAATTTCAAGCCTGTCTGTTGAGTTAACTTTTGCACAAATACCTTTGTGTAAGTCATGAATCCATCTCTTCTCTCCACGGCTATGGATTAAATAGCAGTGTAGACTAGGTTCTGCAGCCTTGGGTTGCAACCAGAAAGAGGAAAACTGAATTACAAACAGTGGAGAAGGCAATTGGAGATCAGTCTATTTACAATAATAATTGGCAATTCACAGATTACAAAGAGGGAACTGTGGAGAGACATGATCACCTGCATCCTGAAGGGACACGGTGTGATAAAAAAAAATGTACCTACTGAAGGCTGTATAGTTGGTCAACCAAACTATTTTGGTAGTAAAGAAAACAAGGAATGTATTTAACTCTTTGATTAATGACGACCCCTCTTAAAATTATAGGTCTTCTTATTGAAGGAAAAATAAATATATATATATATATATATATATATATATATATATATATATATATATATGTGTGTGTGAGGTTCACCCTTTACAAGGCCCAGGGGCCACTTGAGGTAGAGGGTTATGTTAATTGAGTAGTTTATATGGATAGGAGGGGAGAGATAATGGTTAACTCTAGACTTGAACAGGTTAAGATTGTAGAGTCTGTTTCACAGAGCAGTGGTTTGTGGGAAGAAGCAGATTGAGTGGAACTCATTTCTCACCGATGGAATATGGAGAAAATGTGAGTTGTTTGCAACTATGTAAGTGGCATAGTAGAGTCAAGGAATGTAGTTTGTCCAAGCACGTTCCATAAAAGTAGCGACTGAGCTGTGAGAGACTTGCCATATCCCACCTGTGAGACAGAGGTTGAGGGATGGAAAATAATTCTTCTCCAACAAGAGATGCTTTTGAAATGAAGTTTGAAAAGTGAGGAATGGGCAGCTCCCACACAAATATGGCAACAATACTCCATTTTTGGCTTGATCTGGCTCTTATAAAGTTATGAGGAGTCGGGTACTTACTGGAGCAGTACAGGGAACCGATCATTTTACTTGCATTTTTAGCAACGGATCATATATAAGAGTTCCACATGAGGTTGGGTGTGAGTTTGAGGCCCAATATTGACAGCAAAACACAAGAAAACAAGCCTCCTTGTAATTGTAAAACCGGAACTAACTGCCCAGTTGGAGGCATTTGTAATTCTGAAAATGTAGTATAAAGCTACCATTTTTTCCAAAAGAAAATATCGATGAGAAAAAGGTATACATAGGGATATCTGCTGGGAGTTGGAAACAGAGACATTACAATCACCAGCATTCATTCACCAATGCCTTTTTTTAAGACTTGTCTGCAGTGTACACAAAAGAACAGATTTAAAATTCCTTAATAGAATTAATTCTGGAGAATTTACACTTGAAGTGTAGATTCTGTTTTATATGGGTACTAACATGTATACGTACATGCATTCACATTTTTGTATATGATCATTCATGAAATTTTCTTGCCTACATCAATTATAATCTTAAAGTATTAATTATTTATATTATCTTCATTTTATTTATATATATATATATATATATATATATATATATATTCTGGCAGATTAAGAACTTACTGGCCCAGACTCTGGCTACTGAAAATTGTGCTGGCCCAGGCTGTTGGGATAAAAAGCAATAGTATTGAAGAAAAACTTATAACAATCACAATTGAGCCAGCACAATTTTCAGTAGCCAGAGTCTAGGCCAGTAAATTCTTAATCTCCTAGAATTTGCATTGTAACTTTTCTTAATCCCTACTGGAATCAACTTATAGAGAAATATTAAAGGCTCTTTTTTTTATTCTGTGTCATTCAAAATCTGAATAAATCCAGTGGTGGGGGCAAAATCTATCATTAAAAGAAGATAGAGGTTACTTAATCTTAGTGTATTTGTATGTCGACTACAAAATTGTTTTCTTGCTTGTCTGTTCTTCCCCTCAGGAGAGTTTACTGCCTTTACACTGTTAAGTTTTCTGATCTGAGAGGAATGGTGACCAAGGTTGTCTTCTGTAATGAGTTTTGATTCTCACTTAGTGATCCACAACAGTAACCTTGTACCAAAGTAAGATGGTAAAGAACTTATTAATATCAGAACTAAGTTTTTAGGCTGATTACCTTCTACTAAACAAAAGTTAAGCTAAAAAAATATCACATTATTATGAGTTTAGTTCTTGATAGGTAACCTACACTCATAACCTTGTGCCAAACTAAGCTTAGTAAATAAGAACTTGCATATAAGATTTGTTGTCTAATTTTTAAAATTTGCACTTTATTTATTTCAAGAATTTCTGTCTTCCCACTGATATTTATTTCTCTCTGAAGAGATGGTGATTTTTATCAATATTTTTGGGGATTCATTTAAATAAAAAACAACATGAATCTGTCTGTGCATATTATTTGGCAGTTGTTGGTACTCTCAAAATAGATAAACCTTAACAACATAGCCTAATTAGGTGCAAAAGATGTGTAGTTTCGAAATTTTTTTTTTTTTTTTTTTTTTGAACTGGGACATTTTAAGGGTTTTCAATAACATGTTTCCAAATTATGTTTTTATGATAATTTTGATTTAGAAAGTAATGATGCTGCATTTAATTTTAGCCATGTCAAAATTGCACAGACGCAAACAAAAATTAAGATATTTATTTTTCCTTATAGAACATTTGACACAAGGCTAATTATTTACTGTGAGCCTTCAAAAAAGAAAAAGAATATGCCCAAAGCATTTTTAGGTCAGTTTCTTTAAATGAAATAATTTTTGCAATTACAAATGTTTTAATGAGTGTTTCTTCCTTTATTTTTCTTGAGTTTATCACATCCTTGTCAGGATATTTGCAATGGCACAAAACATGATAGTTAAATCACATCCATTGACTTTCCCTTTTTCATATGCAGTTCAGAAAAAGAAAGAAAAGATTCATGCATTTCCTTTCATTTTAAAAATAGTTCTCTGCTAATTGTTATCAACTCGCATAGTACCTATCAAAAATTGCCAGATAATTTGAATAGAGATTGGCACTTTTGACATTAGGATCAGTGTAGTGTCTGTTCTCTCTGAAAAGTATTACACATTCACAATATCTCCATCAATTCCTTAACTGTTCATTTCTGCAAGACAACAGAACTGGGAAGAGCAAGGGAGAGAGAAAGAGAGAAGGAGTGTAAAAGGTTCTTAGGAAGAAAAACCAGAGAGTAAGAAGGCTAGAGAAAAATGAAAATAAAAGCAAGTGAAAAGTGAGAGAAGCCATGGTTAGCTTTCTTCACTTTTATTACTCATTTGATGTTTTAAATAGGGTGAAGTTTTAATTTTTTTCATTTGGACCATGATGTAAACACTTTATGTAGAAGATAAGTAGATACTGCAATAATTCAGGGTGCAAAAAGTTAATTTGAATTTTTAATATTACTTTTATTTCTACCATACATACTAACAGATTCTCCTCCAGTTCCTTTCTCACAAACGAAGGTGTTCCTCACGACTCTATCCTGGGTCTTACATTGTCCTTTATCTTCATTAACGATCTTCCTGATGTCATCAGTTCCCAAGTAGGCATCTATGCTGACGACACTACTATTTACTCCTGCCTAAATAGCAAATCTGGTATTGCTGGCAAAAATAACCTGGCCATTGGTCTCGAAAAGGACCTCAAATCGGTTGTTGACTGGGGCAGGAAATGGCTGGTTAACTTTAATACCTCAAAAACAAAACTGCTCTCTATTACCCACCACAGAGAACCCTCCCTGTCTCCCATTATAATATCTGATGCTCAACTCAACAAGATCACCTCTTTATAACTGCTTGGTCTCACATTGTCTACTGACCTAAGATGGAACAGTTACATTGAATCAATAGCTTCATTTACTGCAAGGAAAGTTGATTCTTTGTGTTGCGCCAGAAAGTTTTTCTCGCCTGAGTCAATCCTTCAAATCTATAAATCAACCATTTGCCCTTGCATGGAATATTGCTGTCATATATGGTCTGGAGCCCCCGTTGTTCATCTTAGGGTCCTTGACAAAATCCAGAGACTGATATGCAATGTGGTTGGCCCTGATCTGGCATCTCGTTTGCAGTCGCTCTCTCACAGACATGCCATCACTTTTTCTACAAATACTTTCATGGTAACTGCTCCGACAAGCTATTTTTGCTAGTTCCCAAACTGCATGAATTTAAATGTGCCACTAGGTCGACATCTCAGTCCCATCCTTTTGCTTTCAAAACAGTTAAATGTAGCCATCTCTTCTACTCCAATATCTTCATGTCTCGCACTTCCTGTCTGTGGAACTCCTTTCCTCTTACTTGCTTCCCTGATAGCTATAATCTTCAACTATTCAAATGCAATGTCAACTGACATCTCCAGATGCCTTGATCTATTCATCGTCCTTCTCTTCATCCTTTCCTCTTTCACGTCTTTTTACTCTTGCTGCCAATTTCTATTACCCCTTGCATTCTAGTAGCACTCCTGCCTTGCTTGGGGTGAAAAGTTTAAAAAAAAAAAAATAATAAAATAATAATTTTTGGAGGCCTCTCAATTACAGTTCTTATTGTTAATTTGACTCAAAGTTGTTATCTGTTGCCATATCAAGATATGACAACACATTGATGAAATTCAAATACCTTATTGCTCAGGGATCAATTACCTTCAGTGGCAGGATAAACTTTTTGTATAGCAAATGAAGTCACATACAGAGTGATAAAGGTTAATATATAGATTTTTTTTCAATTATTTCTTTCATCTTTCAATTGTTTTTTATGACAACCATCATTTTAAAGATGCTAGAAATCAGTGTGCATAAAAAATAAAGAATAAATTTCCTCCAAGGCTTGTCATTATAAAAGAAGAAGGCCAGAGCATACAACGGCTGAAACGTTGTGATAAATATGGTGTGCCATGGTCCACTAATGTGCCTTGAAATATAGCCAGGTGCACCCTAAGTTAACAGAAGAGTCATTTATAAATTATTTTATATTTAAAAAATGTTTATTTTTAAAAAGCTAGAGATACCAAGCACATGGCTTCTATGTCTAAGCCAAGTCTTTGACATTTTAAAATGGATGCTAAAATTCTTAATCTTTGAGAAGCAGTGGATAATCTGTTCCCTTCTGCCTTTCTCAAGGGATTTAAATCACTCATTATTGGCCTCTCTAAAAATAGCAAATTCTTCATAAATCCCTGTAAATCACTAATCTTCACATATAAGGCCTGACATGAAAAAATTGCCAAAGCACTTCAAATACAGGTTTCAAGCAGGGATACTTAACTATACAATGTAATGTCTTAAAAATAATTCCTTATTTCAGGAGACTTCTTTATTATTTATTGTTTTCTTATTTTCAAATTTAATGACTAATTTTTCCTTATTAAAATTTAAAGTGCACCCCAGAGTTTTAATTATTCTACATATGCGCCCTGAATTAAAAAAAAAAAAACAATTTTGAGAAACACTGCCAGAATGTATGACAGCAGCAGTGTGTGTTAATCACATTGAAATCAATGATATGTTACTGAGACTTCAACTTTTTCTAGAAAAATCAATTTTTTCCCCTATTTCTAAGGAAGATGCTTTCACGTATGGTCTTGTGTAGTGAACATGGTTGAGATACTGTCAACAAAAAATAATTACCTTGAATTTTTTAGTAATGACATTGAAATCAGTGATGTTACCCAGATGACAAATTTTTTATAGGAAAGACCTTTTTGCCAAAGAGAAAAAAAACAACTTGTTCCCTATTTCTAAGGCAGATGCTTTTCACATTGTTTTCTGCAGTGAACATACTTGAGGTGCCTTCAATGAAAAATTACCTTGAATGGCGATGAGGCATATCTTATGTGGCCAACTTGTCAAAAAAAAGGTTGCCCATGTCCGGTTTATAACAATCATGACTAAAAGAATAGTTCAATTAAAGTATACTAATTATACTTCATTTAAGAAATTAAATTAAAATATTACTATAAATCTTGACTGATAAAAGGAAATAAATGATTCATATTTTTCCTTGTCTTTCTTTCTAAATAATTTATTTCAATATTTAGTAATATTTATTATAAGCTACCAAAATCTAGTCATGGCTGACCTGAGTGATGACTTGGGACATTGGAATTATATGATCTGGTACTGTAGATAAATTTATCTGTCAAGGTCAGTATTTAATTACATGCTGTTGATCTAATCTATGATATCGAGGACAGGATTTCTTCAACAAAACTTTGGCTGGCTGGAATGATTACATAATGACTGGGTACTTGTTTTCTGAGCAAATGCATCTACTAGGGCAGCTAGCCAATCCCTGTTGCAGGTACCTGCTCAGGTACATTTGTGTTTGTGAAATACCTCTCAGGACCAAGCTGTGGTTGATACTGCAACTATGCTGAATGAACCTTAGTTACAGTTTCTGGGAGAGTGCACATAGTCTGACATGATCGACAGTTTCTAGTATAACCATTGACAGCTTCCGAACATTTCAATCTAGCTGTTTTGAAACACAAGGCTTGGATCAACCTGGGGTGTGGCTTTCAGGAACTTTCCAATGAAGCCATATACTGGGATCACTTCCCCCAGGCCAATAATAATGTCTCTTTCCTGACAATTCAAACTCAAGTCTCAAGGTCAGAAAATAAACACTCTAACCACTTAACATTGCACCCATACATACAATTACATACAGTATGCTGATGGTAGAAAGAAATTAAAACATTTTTTATATGAGTATTGACTGCATCTGAACAAAGAAACAAGATTAAAGGTTTTCTTTTTTGCTACCCACTGACTTTACCATTTCTCCACTGCTTAGCATTTTATGCATTATACAAGTAAATGTTTTTAGAATTAGGGTAAAAATGTTGATGATTTAACATTAATATTTTTTTTTAACCTTACATTTGCTTTTTTTCTTTTTAATCAAATTCACCCCATGCAAGAGTCTAGAGCCACTAAGGTTACTGAGTGTGAAAGAATAAGAAAAAAAGAGAAGCATAATTAAGGAGCAAGAACAATAGACGAGTAATCAAGAGAACAGTAGATAACAATTGACATTGCATTTAAATTTTTGAAAATCAAAGTTGACTGGAAAGCATGGAGCCGGAAGAGTTTCACAAGCAAGAAGTGTGAGAAAAGAAATTTTTAGCATAGAACTTATGGTTACATCTAGCCACCTCAACTGTGAATTGATGAGACTTTCCTGCCAATCTAGTATTGTTCTTAAATTCATAAAGTCTAGGTACCATAGCAAAGAGTTCATCCGAACACTTACCATGAAAGTATTTATAGAAAAGACACAGGGAAGCTACATTACGGTGATGAAAAAGTGACTGAAGCTGAGATGCCAGGTCAGGAACAATAATATTGCTGATTCTTTTTTGGATTTTATCAAGAACTTATAGATACACAGTTGGAGCACTGGACCATATGTGGCAGCAATATTCAAGGCATGGATGAATGGTAGAATTATAAATATGTAAGATAGATTCAGAAGAGAAAATTTGTCTAGCACAACACAGTGAACCAACTTTCTTAGCAGCAAACCTAGAAATGGATTCAACATAGTCTCACCACTTCATGTCAGCCTTTCAGATAGAAGTTTCATTTTGAAGGTGTTAAAATTAATAAGCCATTCTTTTGTTCCAGTTAACAACAGACTTTAGGTCATTTTTGAGATCAGCTGCCAATTGTTAGCTTACTTGTATGCTGTACAATGAAAAGTAAGAAATGGATTTTCAATGGTTTCAAATTAAGGCAAAAAATACAGACAGAATAAAGTGATTATTTATTTGTTATATATTGTTTATACATTATTTTAATAGGTATAATTTATTTAAGTAAATACTGTTTTTTTTTAATTATATTTACTGGCCTGAATGTAATTATATTTACTGGCCTGAATGTTTGAGAAATTTCTTTGTGGCTGAATGGTTAACAGCACATCAGATCAAATGATTGTTCCCATTTGGGTTACAGGTTTGATTCCTGTCAGAGAAACGCATATTTTGTATGAAATTTATCGAACATTCAGGCTGGTAAATGTAATTAATACTGTTTATTTAAAAAACAGAGCATTTACTTAAATAAATTGTATCTATTAAAATAATGTATAAACAGAAAATATATTAAATAATTGTTGGACTTAATCCATTTTATCTCTATCTATAAAAGGCAGGATGTGTGTGTGTGTGTGTGTAACGAATGCACAGCCGCAATTTTCGACGGATATGCACCAAAATTTACATGCACATGCTCCAAGTTAGCGGGAAGGCCAAGACTGACTTTGCATTTCCTAACTCCCATCGATAGTGGAAATAATCGATTTTTTTCATGCTTCTACGGCAGTTTTCATGTAGTTTGCGGCCATTTTCTACTGGCCAGAGTGAGAGCCTATAGCTGGCTGCCACGAATAGGCAGGAAGATTCTATTGGCCAGTGTGAGAGCCAACTGCTGACTGACACAAATGTTAACTAGCATGCTAGCATGCAAAAAAAATCGATAGCTGCATTCGTCACAAGTGGGAAAAATTTAAATCTGCATGGCACTTTACTCCAATTGGCTCATTCGCTTGTTTAAACTCAATGTTGATTCTGATTCTGCAGAACTGGTTTGGGTGTGAAAAAGTATTTGTTGTTAACATTCTTTTTTCATTCAGTTTTTCCAGTTACGAGTCCTTTTTTAAAGCTGATTGTTTTCTGTTCATTTTGTTTTCTTTTTTCGTAACAGATTTAATGTTTAGTATAGAGCTTAGAAAAAATTTGCAGTGTGAGATAGGCAAGAAGTAAAGCATGTAGCAACATCAGCATAGCAAAAGGCACTCCTTTAAAGGCAAGGAAGGGCAAAAATATTTTAAGTCAAGTGATAGCGATTGCTGTATGAGTCGTACAATTTTTGAATCAAGCACGGGCAATGCCAGGCCATGCTGCTAGTATATATATATATATATATATATACACACGTGTGTGTGTGTGTGAGTGAAAAGTGTGTGCACATATATATGTGTGTGAAAAGTGTGTGCATATAAATATATATATATGTGTGTGTGTGTGAAAAGTGTGTAATATATATATATATATATATATATATGTGTGTGTGTGTAATATTATTATTTATATATTATATATGCGGTACTTATTAGAAAGCATTCAATATCAGAGATAGAGCTAACATATTTTAATATATAAGGTAAAAGCATTGCAAATGGTATAAATATAGAAATTCTTTTTAATTCGGAAAGAGTGGGATTGTCATTTGTGAGGAATTAAGGTAAGCATTAATTATCCTTGTTAGAGCCAGCCTTTCATATAAATGGTATTTGTGCATGGCATCCAACTAATTCAAAGATGTCTAAAACTATCATCTTCAACCGACCATTTTCTCAGACCAATGGTTAAAAAATGGCTTCAAACAAATCTTAGATGATTCTTCATCAGGCCATATAGATTGGTGATACAAAGTCACAAAGAAATTTTAGCAAATATGCTGAGGTTAGTCTACTTATAGCATTGTGATTGTTCTTTTAATTCAAACAAAGTGGTATCTAGAATGGTCACTTTTTTCTGCAATACTTTTGTGGTAGGCATTGGATTTTGCAAGCAGTGTAAAGTCCTGTTTTTCTTGAGGTTTTTTTCAGCCTTCTCTGCCATTGCATCTGCCTCTTGCTGCAATACTTTGATGTCAGCCATTATTTTTTGTCTCTTTCTGGTCACTTTTGTGATTTCAGAACTGAGGTCTTTCCTTTTAATGTCATTTGCAGATTGTTTTTTTTTCTTTTCCTCTTCCAAATAACTAACATACTATCATTCTTGAAGATTTGCAATGCTGTATTAGGAATTTGGGTATTATTTTTAATGGGTCATCCGACAACGAATTTTGTATAAGCCTTAGAGAAATCATTGTCTTCTCCTTCAGGTTCTCTACCAAAATGTCCTTGTTTACAGAGTATCCTCTTTCAACTGCTGCTTGTCCACGTGACAATGTAAAAAGGTTTTTCAGTAGCTTCCACAGATTTGTGTATTCTACTTTACCTCTTAAAAAATTTCCTAGAAATCTGTCTACTCAACAGAAGTTACCTGTATAGTTAAACTCTATGAACTCTTGTTTATTTTCTTGGGATATCTCAGTGAGTAATCTTATATATTCTGCAAAAATTTGGTCACATTGCTGTGCAGTATGCCATTTGGCATTCAGAAGTAGCTGAAGGAGCTTTTCAAACTTTAATATGGCACCCTTCTGTTCACTAATCATGAACAAAGGATCAACAGATCTTAAATGTCTTACTGCCACATAATTCAATGGACATTTTTTTCAGCAGATTCTTTGCTGTTGTTGAGAGTAAGGCTAGACATTCTTTCCTGAACTGTATGCTGAACAGTTGGTTACCAGGAAGATTCTTAGAGGATTTGATAACAGCATGTTTGGTGGCAAAGCCAATGTCAACCTTCTTTAATGGTACTATAGCAAAGAAAATGGTGACTTACCTTGTCAAACCAAGTGACAGCGTGCGACATGTATCCTACAACGGAAAAGAAAATTACTTACCAAAAGAAAAGGGCACATATTCTGCATGACATGCTGAAGACGGAATATTTAGATTAAAAACAAGTCCGTTGCAGGAATCGCTATAAAAGTATTTTGATATGCAAAAATTTGGCATCCTCTCCCAGTTGTTGATGAATGAAAAAAATGCTCGGCCGATAAAAGCAATTGGTGTTCTCAAATCAGGAGGGAAAAATTGATGTATTTTGGCTACTGCATTTGTCAGAGAATGAGATATTTTTCTGACTGGTTACATGCATTGGGATTTGTGAGATAGTACCTGCGAATTGAGTTTTCAGCATTTCTTTCTGCCCCCAATATTCGAGTCTGAACTTAGCGATTTGTTCTCTGCGTTGAGGAATTAATCTATGACAAAAATTTCCTTTGCTTTCAGAACACTTACAGATATATGAAACTCTTTGTTCAGCACATTAATTTTGAGCAATTATAAAGGTGTACTTTTGGCCTCAATTACATCTCTCTTCATGAAGCATGAAAGCAATTTAACCAGGTTGGATTTAAGCTCTTTTGCCAAAAAAAGGCACCATGGGGGCATCATTTTGCAAACCTTCAAAGAAGGGTCTGAGTGGCCTTGCCATATAGATAAAAAAAAAAACAAACTGTTGCTTGGCTTCAAAAAGAGGGTCATCAACTACCTTTTTCACTTTGAGATAGGACACTGATGTTGGTCCCACCTTGCAGAGTTTTTTTGTAGTGGTTCATTTCTGTACAGATGGACATATCTCAGTGGCCTGCTCTGCCACTGGCAAAACTTCTATCCACCTGTGATCACAAAATTTGAGGGGGAGTTTTGAAGTCTTTGTGATTTCAATGAAATCATCCCGTCTAGCTGGTGTTTCATGAAAAATCTGCCAAAGGGCCCTCATCAATCTTCCATCTTGTCTCCTTCTCACCCTGTTGGAAACTCCCATGAATTGTATGGAGACTACAGCTCCCAAGGTTTATTAACCTTCAAGTATTTGGGTCCTTCCTCCTTGCATCTCTCCTCAAATAATCTCAAACTTCTGGTTTACTTGTGGGCCATCTATAAATATTTTTAGGAGCTTGTTTGGATCAAGTGGAGATAGAATTCTTCATTCTTTCAACAAGCACCTCTGCTTGGACATGTCCCATAAACTGAGAGTCCAGGTAATTTACTACTCTCACTCTTATTCCAGTACTGAACAATTAAGTCCATTTGCTCAGTCTGAGTAACCTTATTCAGGTATTTGTCAAATGAAATGATGTAGCAATTTGACTGATGCCTTTTATAAGTTCCTCTCTGAAATTGCGTGCTAAGCCAAAACAAATCGGGTGTACTGCTTTGATTGTACTACATAAAATTTTTTTTAGCAATGTTACTGTTAGGAAACATTTGAGCAAACAACATGCCCGAACAAGAAGTGAAAGAAAAATGAGACAGGGTCATTTTTAGCACCCAGTGGATCACTTGAAAAATATTTATTAATTTTGGGTGTAACTTGGGATGGAGCTACACTTTCAGAAGTTGACTTCTTGACTCTCTGCCATTGTTGCCTGCTTGCCAGTTTCAGAATTCTGGGTGAAAGGAAGAAATCAGTCATTTGCAGTTCACTGCCTTGACCTATTCTAGCCTTGTATTCCTGTACTTTGGCATAGCTTTTAATAGCAGATAAGCCCATGTTGTTAATATCAAATGATTTTTGGCATATCTTACAATATGGTGAACATCACCAGCCACATGTCTTATCCAGGTCTTGAACTCAGTATTGTCATTCCATTCCTCCTTAAACTTACATTTCTTTGACATTTCTGTCATGACTACTATTTCTATAAATTAAGTTGAAATAAATTATCAGAATCAATAATTATGCTATCATATCTGACCACATCATTCAACATTAGTACTATTCAGCAAGTTGATGAAAAGGTTTAACAACTATTTTTAGTTATAAATATCTGAGAAAAATCATAAATTTTGTTTACAACAAAGATTATCTGGGAAAATAAACAGTATTTATTTGAATAAAAGATTACACCTTGTGAAAAAGGGATATTCATTTAAAGAAACTTTCTTTGATAAGTATTAATAACAATAAAATCGTGAGTACACCTCATAGTGTTTAGTTTATTGATTAAAGAAAATTAGGTAAATTTCTATATAAGGACCCATTTAAATCCACTGTGAAAAAAAATTTTCTAGTAATTTTTTTTCTGTGATTTGAACTAATTAGACCCTCAAACTTAACACAATTTTAATATTTTTGGAAAAAAAATTATTATTTTACATTTTAAAAAGGGGGTTCACTTTGATATTTTAATGCAATATTGAGTGATCACACATTTCCAGACAGCACTGGAAAGGACAACTAACCAGATGGGAACTTTTTTTTTTTTTTACTTCCGGTGGGGGTGGGGACTTTTTATATACTTGTCTGTAATAAACCCAAGCTACTTCATCATTAACCATACGTCTTAAAAAAGGTAAGAATAAAACTGGTTAAATATGTGAATATTAGATGTAACGGTAATATTAGATGTAATGGTAAATTATGAAATCTCCATGAACAAGTGCTGTCCTGGAAAATTATTTCCTAAAAAGAGTGTGAACATTGTAATACAAGTTCAATGCCTGTTTAGAGATATATTTTCTTTAATAAGACTTTTGATTTGTAGGCCAGTAGGTATTAATTTCTCTATTTTAAAAAACATAAATATTGCGTACCCAGTAAATATAATGTTTATCATAATAAGAAATGATGTCACATTAAAAAGTTTATTAATTACTTAAAATGTTATGTGTATTTACAATATAGTTACAAGGTGGCGAAATGGTTATTGACACAAAAAATAGTGAACAGTGTTCTGGCTGTATTTACTTTGTTTATGCCTTCGGGAAAAATATGAATCCATCTTCTCTGCAAGTTATGGGTTAAATTGTAGAGCAGACTGGGTTTTCTAGCCTTGGTTGGGAACCTGTCAAGAAGAAAGGTAAGTGTAAACCATTCCTTCCACTATCTTTCACATGATAATCACGGCAATACACACTTTGCAAATATTGTGAAAGCCATGGAGAGCTAAACTGTTTACACCTTGAAGGGATATGGCATTATTAATATAATAATATTCAAAATTTGATAATTGAAATAACTATTATGTAAAGATTTCAGAGGTTTATCAAAAAACTCCAGAAAGATGAACATAAATAGCCAGCTTTAGGAAAAAGCTATCAAATGTTAAGTCTAAAAGATTAAGATTAAAAATGTGTGGATGTAGTAGAAAATATATCACAAGGTATTAAAAGAATGTTCAATCAATAACTGTCTGAGTAAATAAAAAAATATTCAAGCTTGTATTGTATAAAAACAAATATTAAACTTTGCAATATGTTATAGTCAGTCAAATCTAAAATGCCAGCTTGTCTTCAGAAAACAGCAACTGAAATTACATGTCAGCTTCTCTAAGTCAATCCACTCATACTTTTCTTCTGGAAGAGTAATGGCAGTTTTCTAAGAGGCACAAACTATATCAGATACACACAGATCCAATTTCTCTAAGCATTTCAAATAATAAAACTGTTTACAGTGAAAAATTACATCTCCAGAAAATCAATAGACACTCAGCTTTACATGCAAAAACTTTATTATTTAAATATTTTATTTAAAAAAAAAATTCCAGAAATGAAAGCTCACTAGAACTGATCCAGAACCTTCTCACTCCTTGGATGAATCCCTCCCTGATTGACGATATCTTCAGAGGTGTAGCCATGCTCACCACACTTGGCCATTTGCTGGTTGGTGAGGCTATTTAACTCGTTGTTGGAGGCTTTGAATTCAGAGTTGTCCTTCATCTAGATCAATTGCTATCCAAGTCTATAGAAAACAGTCTGTCCTGCTACTCAACCCATAGCTGGGGGGAAGAGATGAATTAATACCTTTCCTAAGGGTATTTGCACTCAGCTCTCGCATTCCTCAATTTAATTTGCTATCCATTAAACCACCGTGCCTCCTAAATTTTATGTAAAATTAAATAAGTTGCAGTTTTAAATTTTATTACAATTAATTGGAAGTTTATTTATGATATTACTTCTATGGCTAATTACTAATGTCACCATAAATGTTGTTGCAGGTCAGTTATGTGTTTCCCAACTTGTGGGCGTTAGTAACGTCAGTATTTGAAATTGGCAATAACATGCTGTCTAGCGTCCTGGGTAAGACGTTAAACTACATTCAGCAGTAAGGCCTCTGATCAGGAGGTTTTAAGGAGCATGGAACCACCTCTTAATTGCTGGTGTTCCCAGGTCCACCCTGACCCAGGGTGGTAGCACCTGTTAGGGTCCCAGCTATGGGCAAATTGTTAACTATTACCAGCAATACGTTTTTGAAAAAATTATTACCAGCAATACAATTTTGAAGGAAATATATTACCAGAAACAGATTTTTGACAAAACATTACCAGCAATAAAAATTTTTGTCAGCATTAAATAACCCATTGAGGTTGATATGCCGTAAAACAAAATAAACCAAACCAATCTAAACCAAAGAATACATACTCTATTCATACAAATTTATCCTAAAAATGTTGTCGGCATTAAATAACCCATTGAGGTTGATATGCCGTTAAACAAAATAAACCAAAACAAACATGCTGTCTCCTGAAATACCCACAAGAAAATGGCAGACTCACTATATTAGTCCATGTAAAGAAATGACAAGAATCATATGTGTACAAACAAATAATAATGTATTAACAATAAACGTATACAAGGGACAAAGACAATGATAAGTGCAACAAATGAATGAAAAAACCTTTTGAGTTCAAAGTATGTGAGTGTATGTATGTATGTATGTATGTGTGTATGTATTCTTCATGCATTTCCTAAAGGAAACGCGTTCTCCACAAAAGATTTACATGTTGACTAATAAGCGAATAAGGTAAGAAGAGAGTGAGAAAAAATATTGCAGAGTGTTTATAGTCCAGAGAGCCTCCCCCAGTAACAGTTTTGAAATTTAGGAGGAGATAACCTGACAATGTACAATATAGAGACATAAGTAAATATATATGTTCAATACATATATTTCATTTTACACTATAATAGTTGACTTATATTCAGGTTCAGTTGAGTCCTTACACCCAGAATGTAATTGCACACAATTTGATGCATGACTATATTTCAGTTTTTGACATGGGCTTCAAACACTGACCTACTTGTCTCCTAAATAAATAATGACTAATAAATGAAGTGTCAAAGTGCATCAAGCGCATTAGTCCAAATTAGTACCAATCCAAGAGATAGATGACTTGTTAATGAATTTGATCATAATGCTATAAGTGAGATCTGTTTGTCATGGACCATTCATCAGCTGATCTGTGAGTCTAAAAGTGAAGTTGATATTTACTAATTTGAGTACAACAAATGGTCAATATAAAGCAAAGAAGATTGTGCTATGTTCCCCTTATGAGTGTAATGAGATAAAAACATTTTAATGAGAACATGAGATTTAATCTCTCCTGTATAACATTGCATTTTATTCAACTTCAGATTTCAATTACTGATGTGTGTGTATGTGGCCCCATGGATCCTACATTATTGGGTTTAATGTAAGAAAGACTTTACCCATTTCCTCTCTGGAGTGGATGTTAATACATCTGTGTGTTATATAGTTTTTTCTCTTGCACACATTCCAGGCACAGCTGGTCCTAACATGTGGATCTATTGTGCTCATCACTGATATAGGGTTAAATACAGTTTGAACAAGGCTATTATGTGCAAACCCTCAACCAAGATGAATTATGACTTTTGCTATAGCACAATCTTTGATAAAGAATTTTGTCTGCTTAATTTCACTCACAAGGCTTGGATCAACTTTTGGTATGGTTTTTGAACACTTTTCAAATGTGCTGCATGCTGTGATCACCACTGCAAACTGATGACAGGAAGTCATCTTTCTGATAAATCGACCATGGTGAGATTTAAACCCAGGTCTCATGTTTGGAAATGAATATCTTAACCACTTGGCCATGCATCCATGCGGTATTTAATAAATGCTATTAACCATCATAACACAATTCCAATCCATTTTGAATTTAACTTAATCTCTACATACAGAGAGTAAATCTCTGCGGGACTTGATAATCATCGTTATTAAATATTATTAATGTCATTATTGTTTTATTTTTAATAATGGAATTTGGCACTTGTTTTCAAATATTTTACAGCATGTTTATTCTTGGGATTTTTATCAGCCCAACATCTAAAGCCTTGATGTTTTATTTTATCTTTCACATTTTTTTTAACCCAGTAATTTGATTATATCTTTAATGCTTTACCACTCTGGATATTTTCTAAAATGATTTATTATCTAATCTCATATTATGGATATTCATTTGCTAGGAAAATTGGTTCACTGTGTTATACTAGACAATTTTTTTTTTCCAGAAACCTACCTTACACCTTTATAAATCTGCCATTCATCAATGTATTGAATATTACTGCCATATCTGGTTTTCGGCTTCTGCTATGACATTCTTGATGAAATACAAAAAAGAATCTGCAATGTTATCAGTCCTGACCTGGCATGTCAGTTTAAGTTACTTTCCCACTGCCATAATGTAGCTTTCTTTGTGTTTTTCTGTAATTATTTTCATGGTAATTGTTCTAATGAGTTTTCCACATTGGTTACTTGGCCATATGAATTTAGGCAGCTAGGTTTCGTTTTAATGTTGATAATTGCTAAATGCAACTATAAGTTTTATTCTAGCAGTTTCTTCTCTTCCACTTGTGCAACTCTTTTTCAACTTTACTGTTAACTACAATCTTTAAAAGTTTAACATGTATCATCTTCCGTCTTCTTAAATCCTGTCCTTTTATTGTCATCTACTAGTTTCTTTCACTTTCAGTGTCTCCTTAGAGTGAAAAAAAAAGAAAGAAAATATGACTTTATCTCACTCTTAAAATGTGGCCACAGTTTTATGAATTTAACTGCATCTTCACACTGCTAACTAGAGTTCATATTGGACATACAAGACTAACTCTTGTACACCTGCTAAGAGTTGAAGATGTACCTCAATGCATCCATTGCAATCGTAGATTGACAGTTAACATTGTGATTGAATGTAAAAGCTATCTGCTTAAATGTAGTAAATACTACAATGTTACAAATGTAAAAAAGATTGTTTAAGATGTTTTCCCTGGCTAGATTATAGGGTTTCGAAAAGAAATAGGAATTTTTAAATTCCTTTAAAAATTGTTTATGTGTGATTATATAAGGACTAGTTTAGACAGGATTATAGGGTTTTGAAAAGAAATAGGAATTTTTAAATTCCTTTAAAAATTGTTTGTGTGATTATATAAGGATTAATTTAGACAGGATTATAGGGTTTCGAAAAGAAATAGGAATTTTTAAATTCCTTTAAAAATTGTTTATGTGTGATTATATAAGGACTAGTTTAGACAGGTTCAAATTGGCAGATTAAACAATCTATTTAAAACAAATTGTAGCTACTAATGTCCCCCAACTATTGGAAAAAAGAAAAAATATATATGTATATGTCATATTTGTATTAAATTGGCATTCCCAGCGTAGGACCATCTGAGGGATGATAGAGACTTTAGAGTCTAACTGTCAACATGAAGAGGATCTGTGACGTACTGTCAAGGTTTGACTCACTCAACTACGTCTGCCACCCTCACTCCTCTGTGACTCCTCTTCACGACTCTTCAGGTGTAGCCTGAGCCTTCACAACCATTGCTGCCACTGCCACCAGAGAGGAGGAAAGGAATAAGTGGAGAGAATGACAATCCAGATGCAAGTTGGTGCTGACAAATATATATATATATATATATATATATATATATATATACACACACATATTCACTTGGTTGGCATATAATGACCTCTCAGGGTTGACAACCCATTAAACAAAATCTAACCAACCAATGTTTCATATTACTAAGCAGTTTAATGAAACCCCAAGAAGCATTGAATTGTAATTAAAAATTATAATTAGAGAATGTGTGAAAAGTTTACAAAGACAAATATTTTTAACAAACTGGAAACAGTGTAATTGCATTAACAATGTTAATATGCTCCATGTTCTGAAACTAATTTTAGAAGCCATTGATCTATTGATATTTAGGTGTTGTATTTCATCATATTTTTTTTTACACTAGCTTGTTAGGTAGGTTACTTGATGTTTCTATCTGCTCCTCTAGCCTTCATTATGTCCTTGTGTGTGTGTTAAATTCTCTAAACCTCTTTCCTTATGGGTCCCAGAAATTTCAACTAACTTTTGATTCAATGTACCCATGTTTGAATTTCTGTTTCCTTAAAACTTCCCTGTTGCTTACATGTTCAGTCTCTGATATTCTTAGCATTCTTCTGTAGAACCATGTCTCTGTTACCTTAAGATCTGTCTAGCATTCACTGTCATATAGGAGAATTGAGATGTCTTTTAATGATTGATCTCACAGTTTTGGGGATTTATTAAAGGATCTGACATGGCATGTTTTTTGACACTTTGTCACTGTAAACGTCTCTAAAAATGTCTTTACAAAGATAGATTTTTCACAACTTATCTGTTGATATGGAACACAGATCAGCAACAAAGTTCTCTTATCACACTTGCATTGGAGTTATCCAGAATCTTCAGCTGTCTTTTCAGTTTTGATTATGTTTGTGTTTATTTGAAATCAGCAGTCTATTTAGTTGTGTTTCATTATAACTGACCATGGACATTTGTGGTGATGCTTTGTACTGTCATCATTTGTCCCCCACTTTTCATATTTTTGAAGCTGTCTTCATTGAGTTGATGGCATTTTCCACCTTGTCCATTTGAATTTTGATTCAATAAGATCATATATAGGAAAATAGATGGGATTGTCAGATCACTGAAGTTATGCAACTTTGAGCCTAGCCAGTACTGAGATGGTTGACTGCTTGGGAATACCAGGTGTTGTAAGCTTGGATGTACAGGTGATATAATGGGTAACGACTGACAGTTGGAAATTGGAGAGGCAAGTTTTAATTCCAGTCATGTTTGTTATATTCACTTATGTACAAATACCCTTGAGAAAGATATGAATCCATCTCTTCAACCCCCAGTTATGGGTTAAATAGTAAGACTTGTATCAGTAAATCATTATCATCACAAAAAAAAAAACTTACAATCCAAAAATATTTTCTAGTTTTACATAACCTGAAAAGGGTTGATAAGCTGTAAAAAACAACAAATAAATCAAACATTTGGGGCCAGTGATGGCAAATATATTAGTTATTTTTTATAAGTAAGATTTACTTGTACATATTTAAGGACCCAATTATTATGTTAGATATGTTGACACTTTTTTGTGTGTTTCATAAGGTTAAAGTATTTCATATAGCACTGAACACATTGCACCCAACTTTACACTTGTGAAAAAGAAGAATAGTATTTTTCTTTCTTTCTAGATACCCTGCAATTCAGATCAGATTTAGTATTTCTTTCATCAGTGTACTGGAAACCAACCATTACTATATATCTTTTATGTATTGGTTTTTATATCCAAGACAACAAAAAGTAAACCTGATTAAGGCTTTGGTCCATCATGTCCTGGTAATATTCTCTGAAACAAAATTATATTCAGAGACTGAATTTAAGAATCTTCTGAGTCAAAATGGATATTCACTGGACATTATGGAAGCCAGCAGCATTTGAGAAAAAAATTATTACAGTTTGTTAAACCTAAGCTTGTGGCATCTAAACCTGACCATTGGTGGTGGCTTCCACATCCTTCATACTCACCAGATTTAGCACCAAGAGATTTCCATTTGTTTTGATTGCTAGAACATTTCATAAGCGGCAGAGTATTTAGAAACAAAAAAAGTTGAAAACAATGTTTCAAACTCTTTTCAAAGAAAAACTTCAAGATTTTATTAACCACGTAATCAAAAATTTTCTTTCCTATTGGTCTGCAATTTTTGAAGATAAAGGTGATTACATTTTTAATAAATAATTTAAAATTTAACTTAGATTTGTTTGTTTATCTGTTCTGCTAAAACATTCTGAACACCCTACTGTGTGTGTGTGTGTGTGTGTGTGTGTGTCTATAGGTGGTGGGAATTGAAGTTGAGGTATTGTCTGGTGAATGTTGGCTTGCAGTATACAGATGTCTTGAACCCATACACTGTTTGAAATATTTGTACATCCAGGAATGTTAATTAGTTGTCATATAAAGGTTTCATCTACATATTTCAGCCATAGGTTGTCTTTAGCAATGTGGATTCTAACACCATTTCTTTGAAGTATTCCATGTGTATGTTTGGCATTGCTAGTAATAATGGTGAGCCCATTGCCAAGCCTTCATCCTGTCGATGTATATCTGATCCCATTCTGAAGTGTGTTGTTTATGTACAGGAGGTCAGCATCTCCATCAAATTTTCTATTGATATACTGGTCTGTTCTTCTAGAGAGGTGTCTGAGGCCAGTCTATCCCTGACTACCAAATGTGTCTCATCTGTGGGTACCTTGGTGAGCAAACTCACCAAGTCCAGGCTCACCATCTGGTTGGATTGGATGGGAGTATCTTTGATTATTTCCACAAAGTGGGTGGAGTTTCGGACATGTAGGCAGATATAGGTAGAGAAAGATGGTGTATAACAGGTTCCATTGCTTCCAAGACAATGCAAATAGTATAAAACAAAGAACAGCCGGCAAAGGTGATAATATTAACCCAGACATGTCATGGTTTGTTTTCCTGGATTGTGAGAGAGTGTCTTTCAAATGCTGTCCTAACCAGTCCAGCTTATTAAAATGGCAGGTTCTTCCATAAACTCCATACTCACCAGATTTAGAATCCGCAGATTTTCTTTTGTTTCAATTACTAGTTCACATTTCATAAGTGGAAGAAGATTCAGAAACAAACAAGTTGAAAACGGCATTTCAAACTTTTTTTTCAGAGAAAAAACCTAGGTTTCTTTAAATGTGGCTGTCAAAATTTGCCTGGATTGCAGTTGTTGAAAATGAAGGGGGATTTCATTTTTTTTAAATAAGTTTAACTTCGATTTCTTTTCATGTCCTTTCTATATAAAAAAAAAAAATATTTACACTATTGTCCTCTTCCTTGTTGTTGTTATAGCAACAACAAAGATAAGGATAATCAGCAGTGACTTTATCTCATATTCAAGAATTGGAGGTTCTGGACTAAAAGCTTCCATTTTCACCAAAACCTGCTCCCAAAAAAATTTGGTTGGCGGTGAAACAAAGTCAAACCAGGAAAAGTACCAATGACCTTAATTTGTTTAAAGTGAACCTCAACTTGCCAGGAAGTGACCCACACCACTTGAGTTTCTTCATGACCTTCTTCTCTAGCATATATGGAATGAGACATGTAGAATCTAGTCATGAAACTGCGACAGTCTACTGCTGACTCTGTTATAATTTTGAGTACTGCCTTCTGTAGCATGTCTGTTATGCATAGCTCTCTTCATCTGCTAGTTAAACCGTTGAGATCTGTTGTAATTGTTATCCATTGGTTCCACTGCTGGAGTCTTTGGGATTGGTCACACTTAGTCTGGGTCCTTATCTTTGACCTTGCCACCAAGGCTGATCCTACCAGGAATTTAGAAGTCCTGATGTCATTGTTCTCAAACTCATTAGTCCAGGCAAGCCCCTCCTTCACAACAAGGAGCAACCATCAGAGGATAATAGTCTATATGTAGTGTAAATAATGGTAGCTGCTCATCCCAGAAAACCTAGTTGCTTCCCAAACTCCCTAATATTTGTAGTTTTGTGTTTTATGTATAAACAACTTGTAATGAGATATTTGCATTTATGTTTCCTAGTTTTTCTCATGAATTTTTATACTCTTTTGCATTTTCTTTCCTATTTTAAATATTTTGACTCTTAATTTTCTGCTAGGATTTTCTGACAATGCTGTTCTATTCTATTGAAGATTTTGATAATAATAAATAAAAAATCTAGTTATCTACTTAAACTGACCTTTTTTTTATTTCTTCAAAGTAAAATCAAATTTGAATTGTCATTTGCTTTATATTTGCATATTGAAAAGTAAGTTTGTTGCCATTTTATCCAGAGCATTATTTTTTTTTCTTTAAAATTCTGTTCAATTGACAGGAATAAAAAATTTCATCTTTTCAAATACTTCATTAAAAGGATATTTGTTTTTAACAAAACATACAGAAAAATTTGTGGGGTACAATTGAATTCATTCTTTTTGTTATTCTTCTCACTTCTACATTTCAGCCAATTGATTCCATGGCCTTCTTAAGGTGTCTATCTACAGATTTTTTTTTTGTGTGTGTGCTGTTTTGTAGTAGAAAAAAGCAAAACAAAATATACTTTTTTTTTCAAAATTACAGACAAAAGTTACCAAACTTAAAAAAAAAAAAAAAAGTTAAATAATCAAAATTCTGAGTCAAATAAAAAAAAAATTATTTCACAAATTTTAATGAAGTTTTAAAATCCAAAGATTGCTTTGATTTTAACATTTTAAATGTATATGTAGGTATCCATCAGTCTTGACTAACTATGGAGTCTACTAGAGTGGCTACCTATTCTCTTTTGTTGATGTCAGGGTTAAGCATATGTATGTTTGCTCAACACCCACAAAGTCAATCTGTGGTTTTTACTGCAACTATGCTGAACAAAGCTTAATTATAATTTCTAGGAGTGAACACTCAGTCTGGTGTGATCAGTACTTGAACAAAACCAGGATGACTTCTGATTTCATGCTAGCATAATTGTCAAAGTTCTGTCTACCCAATTCCACTCACAAGGCTTGGTTTAGTTTTCAGGCACTTCTCTATGGTGATACACACTGGGTTCAGTTCTCCAGGTCACTTCTTTGAGAAATTGACCATGTGTCTCACTGAACTTGTCTAATTGTCATAATTCTAATGTTTGAACCATTCAGCCATCACTATGTGATGTTATGTCAGTTTACTTTTAAAAGACATCAAGACTACCAACCTCAGAGTGCCTAAGTCTTTCATCCTTTTAGGAGTCTTTGTAATTATTTCAACAGAGGTATCTCCAGTAAAATGAGAATTTTAAAAATTCATTATGATTTAGGAATGAAAATAAAAGAACAATGAATATTTTTTTTTTTTTTTTTTTTTTTTTTTTTTTTTGAAGCCATGACCACATTCGTATATTTGAGTATTTTATTGAACAGATGAAATTAAAATAAGATAAACCATTGTATAAATGTTTTGGAGTGACTATATTTTATTTACGACTTGACAACTGTAAAAATATGAATACTTTCAAGACTGCAATTCGCATTAGGCATTGACAATTCTTTGCTTTGAAGATACAATAGCATTTATCAATGGGAATTTTACAGCCATTTACAACACATTTGTTTCAATATGCATGGAGCCAACCTGTGGTTTATACTGCAACTATGCTTAGCAGACTCACAGATTCTGGGACGGAGCACTATGCTCAAACCCTCAGACATGATGACTTCATATTTATGCAACCATTGGCACCAGATGAGCTTTTAAAATAAAAACAACAAAAACTGAGTAAAAAAGAAAAAAGTAAAAAAAAAAAAAATAGAGATTTAAAAGAAATTAGATTGTGATTTTTTTTTTTTTTTTTTTTTTTTTTTAAATGAAATTTTAGAAGTTTTTTAATCTGCCTTCAGTCATAAATGAAATCTGCTTTATTAAAACCTTTATTAATAAATAAATAAATATATAAAGGAGGAGGGATAAACGGACAGGAAGATTTAATAAGAGCTTACTTATGTAAATCCATGATAAGTATGATTGTTAATTTGTAGTCTAAATCCTTACCATTATATCTTATTTTATTTATTGCAAATTGCCCTTTCTCTTTGCAATTGTATTGTTCTTGTATTATTATATATCAAATCTAGGACAATAGGTAATTAACTGTCATTTGCACCTACAATTCCATTACAAACAGAGGGTAGAGAGGTGGGTTTTTTTTTATATCCACCTATGTGCTCTGAGGTGTACACGTGTCAGATGTACAGCTGCCTTTCTTATAAAGTAAATAAATAAAATAAGTAAGTAAGTAATAGCACTGTTTTTTGTTCTTTTTTGTCAACTTTGATCTGAATTGGATTATCATTATTTCAGGATAAAAAAAATCCATTTATATAATATTTATGACTAATCCTGAATAAACCTTCTCAAAATATAATCCCTTCAATCCAGATTGAATTTAAAAGCACCTATCTATTTCCACCCCTGCCACTCTAGAAATGGTTGCTAATAGGGTTTTATGAGTTGATGTAATCATGTATATTTATCCAATATTAAGTAATTATCTACATTGTATTGATGATGAACCTGATTAGAATGATTAGCTTCAGTTTTAATGCCTTTGATTTGTTTTAATATTGAAACCTTATTAAAAGATAATTTTGGAAATAACTTATTGCATATATGTCCCATAGAAATTGTTAGATCTGCATACACATTTCATATACTACATGTAACAATTATTATGGGACAGTTTTACAGCCTTTTTTTCATTTTTTTTTTTTTTTTTTACATCACCTAAAATAAAAGGCTAAGAAGGAAACTCCTCTCAATACTAAAAATAGTGGGAACAGTAGATTTTTTTTTTTTTTTTTAAACATTTCACTCCAAGCAAGACAATACTGCCACTAGGATACAGTGTGGGGGGTTAGAGTGAATGAAAGAGAATGAGAAAACTTTAGTGTGGAAAATTGAGGAAAGGACAGTAAAGGAACTGGGTTCAAGAATACAGATGGTGATTGACATTGTATTTAAATTTTTGATGATTTTTAGTTGACAGGGAAAGTAAGAAATCAGAAGGGAGTTCCACAGGTGAGATGTGTGAGAAAATAAGCTGTTAGAATAGAAGTGGTGGTTGCATCTAACCCTAACTCTAAGCCTAATCCTTCTATCTCATTTTATACAAAAAAAAAAATTGGTATGGTTCTGGTAGGACACTAAAGTTAGTGCTCTGAGAACATGCATGCATAGCTTAGAAAAGACACCCCACTAACTCTTTAACTCTCCAACTGAGTAATTTCAACCATTTCTTCCTTTTTACAGAGACTATCATAAGAACATTCCTTGGATTTTACACATTTTTTCAGGAACTTCTGGCAGAATAAAAATTTCTATCTCATTTTATACATTCTCTTCTTTGTCTATTTTCTCAAACAAATTAAGACTTACGGCCACATCATGAAACACCAGTTTGTGTATGATTACCGAAGTTAAGCAACGTCAGTACCTAGATGAGTGACCGCTTTGGAACACCGGATGCTGCAAGCTTGGATGTGAAGGTGGTGTAATAGATAATTCCAAGTCATTATCCATTACACCACCTTCAGTCAGGATCATAGTCACTGTAAACTCCATGATCATTTAATTAGTTGCATAATATGAGCTTTACTAGGACTAAATAAGGTCTTGAATTCGGACCAGTCTTTTTTCAAGACTGGCTGCCAACCATGGTTAAAGAGCTCAGTCTTTCCTACTATTTAACCCATGTGGGGGTTTATACCAAAAGTGGATGTAACAAAATTTGACTGGAATGTGAACTCAGCTCTGTAATTTCTCATTCTATGCCACTATCCATTACACCAGTGGTTCTTAACAAAGGGTGCAACATTGGTTTCTAGAGGGTACAATCATTAGGGTTGGTATATTAAGCAAACTCTAGTGTCATGTTTGGTGATCTGATATAAAAGTTTACATACTAAAAATTTTACCAATTGCTACCATCATAATAATGTAAATGTATACTAAGAAAAGAAAATGAGTGGAAATTGCTGGTAAAATTATTGTAAAGTTGAAAACACTGTAGTGTGAAGTTTGTTTTGATAAAGAGAGGAACTATAGTTCAAATGTGATCTTTTAAATACAGTTGAATTGTGTTTGTGCTTGCATATAATTATTTATACATGGGGATAGTGTAAATATTTATACATCAGTCAGTTATGTGCCATGTGTGATACACACTTAGGTGCCGTGTGTGATACACACTTAGGTGATCATGTATCTTTCAATACATGACTGACGAGGCAAATTTTTTCCTGCAGTAGGTTGCCATTTCTTTCTGCAGTAGACCAGTTGCTATCGAAGGCTATAGAACCTGGTCTCTCTTGCTATTCACCCATAGTTGGGAGGGAGAAGATGAGGATTCATACCTTTCCTAAAGGTATTAGCACATAAGTGAATGGAATGGATTTGACTGGAATTCAAACTCAACTCTCTGATTCTTCAATCTGAGCCGCTATCCATTACTCCACCATGCCTACATAGATATATTTAACAACTTCTTAATATTTTCAGAAAGGAATTTGAATTATATGAAAGTATGCATTAACTGTTGCTGGGGTAGTTTATAAACTACTAAAGATATAATTTTATTTTCTTGTTAATATGAAAGTAATCTGGGTTTTTGTAATGCACTATTTTGTTGTCAGTTATGTGAATAAAGATCAAAAGAAACACAAGGGTTTTGTTATGAGATCAAAATATTGTTTTTCATCAATTCTGCAAAGAAGTGCAAGAACTGGTTGGTGGTTTGAAAGTGGTGCAAACAAGGAAAAATGTTTAGAATCACTGCTCTACAACTATCCAGCTTATGGTCATATCTTGTTGAATCACTTGAGTTGAGCAATGTCCAGCCTAGTCAGTACCTAGATGTGTGATTGCTTGGGAATACCAGATGCTGACATCTTGGATATACAGGTGTGTAACTGGAAATTGGAGAACTGAGTTCCAATCCCAGTCGGGTTTGTTACATTCACTTATACGCAAATACCCATGAGAGAGGTATGAATTCGTTTCTTCTCCCTCTCCACCCCCACCAGCTGTAGACTAATTAATAGGATTTGTATCAGTAAATCATTATCTTCAAAAAAAATTCTAACAATCTAAATATATTGTCTGGCTTTAAATAGCCTGCAAAAGGTTGATAAGCTGTAAAAAAAAAAAAATCAATCAACCATTGCACCATGCACACACTGTAAAAAACCATAACCTAGTAACAAGAATGCTCATGATAACAACTGATAACTTCAGTTGCAAGTTTTTAATTCAACGTTGTCCTTCTCTTAGACTGGTACATGAGGCTGATGAACCCAGACTATTTAACCCATAGCTGAGGGAAAAGAGATTAATAAATTTCCCAAGGATATTTGCATGAAAGTAACAAACCCAACTGAAATTTAAACTTTATTCACTGCAATCCATTACACCACCTGTGCATACACACACACACACACACACACACACACACACACACACACACACACTGTTTTAACATAAAAGTATTGTAATAATAAATAATAAACATGTTTGCATTCAGTATAACAGGCTTACCAAGCCTAAAAAATATGAGGTGTTGTTACCTTAACTTGTTGGCTCATTATTTTAAAAATTTGAGTTGATTTATAAATGAAGCCTGTTATGAATCATCCATTTCTTTGGAAAAAGAATTAAGGGCTAACCTTTGTAGGAGATTGATATACAGGCAAGTTTTTCTTACTATGGAGACCACAGCAATTGCACTTAATCTGATGAGATGGTGGCCTTGTATTCTGCAAAGGAGTCTATATTGTGAGCATGTGTCCTACATGTATATTATTACCTGTTTAAACAACGAAACTTGTAAGTAATTAACTCCAGGACTGACACACAGTTGATGGTGCAGCCATTCTGTATACCATTGGCGATCATGGTCCTCCACAATTTCCTATCCTTTGTAGCTCAGTAAATTTTGTGTGTTTGCTTTCTCTTCTAAATCCTGTTCTGACAATTTTTCCTGTCTTCTTTAAAACTTCCTCATTGCTCACATATGCCATCCATGGTATTCTCAACATCCTTCTGTAGAACTCCATTTTTGTTGTCTAAGGTCTCTTCTTTGTCCATTTTGCCTTCAATATGTTCTGTGAGTGTCAAATTTTCCAAGCCCTTTTTCCTCGTCATATGCCCTAGAAATTTCAACTATTTCTTTCTGATAAGTATAAATGTTCTTTTTGTTTCCATTTTCTCTAAAACTTCCTCATTGCTCACATATGCCATCCATAGTATACTCAGCATCCTTCTGTATTACCATATTTCTGTTGCCTCCTGTCATTACTTCATTTGTGAGGAGATTGTCCAGCATTCACTGTCACATAGGAGGACCAACATTACATAACAGTTTAGTAGTCTCTTTATTTCTAACAAAACTTATCTGTTTCTTAATACTTTGCTTAGCTTTTGGAAGGCATCTTTTGCTATTCCAATACAACAGGAAAAAAAATTTATCAGTGGTTCCTTTCACATTGCTTTTAAATAGTTTGAATATTTTCACTGAAAAGGCAGTTTTTTGGTAAATTAGTCTAAATGTTTGTTATGGAGGCATGAAACTGAAAATAATTTTAATCAAGATCAGCCTCTGCATTTCAAAGAAGTATGCATTTATTAAGCCTATTCTGATACAAGCCAACAAACAAGGAGCACTTATGAGCAGCAAACTTGATTAAAAAAAATTGTAAAGGTCTGCTAGATTAGATTGTTAACTATTACTCTTTAATTAGGCTCTTGAATAATTATTTATTCAACATATTATGGCACAAGGCCAGAAGATTGGGGTTTCCTAAATCACTATACAGGTGTCTGCAAGATTCATTTACTAACTCTTATCCCACAGCGAGGTGCCCAGAGTAATCTGTTAAAAACATTTTATCCAATGACAATTGAATTGAATCTTTTTTTTTTTTTTTTAAATATCCAATGTCCAAGCAGGATATAGGCAGTAATAGCTCTCCACAATTTCGTGTCTTTTGTTTCTTGAGTTCAGTACACATGACTAACGGTCTGCTGGAAACATGCACATATACACATTGATTTTTATATACAGGTTTTTTTTTTCTGGTAATGGGTCTATCAGTGAAACATGTCTAAGTAGAAATTTTTAAAATTTTCTTATATGCTTATATATATTTGTATATTTAGGCAGCAATCATTCTTTCATGCACATTTCATTGAATAGGACAGACAAGTTGCTTTGATTTATTTTTTTTATACAATTTCTCATGTGATCTAATAATTTTTTTCTTTTCAGATGATAAATTATATAAAAACTGTCTGAATATTCTTTTTATCCGAGTGCTTTCGGCTAACATTTAGCATTTTCAAGGTTGAAATATATTATATATGTGTGTGTGTGTGTGTGTGTATATATATATATATATATATATATATAATATAGTTATATATTGACTTCTTTAAACTCCCCTTTGTAGCATTAGTTCACAACCTCATAACACTAGGTTTCTGTAGCAATAAGGTTTTATAGAATAGAATTGTCAGTTTTTTTAATTCAGTTGTCATTCTCCTAGACTGGTTGGCAGTCAAGGCCAGCAAGTCTAATCTGACCTGGGGATGTGTTTCTGTCTGTTTTGATATTGCAATCTCTTAGTTGATTCATAATCTTTGGTAATTTTTCCTTCTAGTTCTAACTGCATAAAATATAGAGGACTATAGGGTTGGTTTAATGCTGAGTTTTGTAGCTTGTAGTATATTTAAATTTGACAGGTAGAATCAGTTTAGCATTGATGCTGTTGGCTTGTTCTTTACTTGCATATATCAGAACAGGATGATTTATCTTCTATAGGCTTGCAGATGGTTGTGGAGCCCAATTCATACAACACAAATTCTTCTACACTTAGGATAAAGAAAGCCCTGGGCTCCTGGTGTCTGTAGGCCAGTCGACTCCCTCCATATTTTTCTCTCCTACTCAGCAGCTGCTCATTTATCAGCTTGAGGCTGGTTGCATTAATGAAACAGTACTGGCCTTTTCTACCACTTCTTGGTGCTGCAAATGATGACGGATGCCAGCTAATGAAAGTTGCTTCTTGGAATGATATTTAGAGCACTTTTGGAGGTCCTCTTAGTTTGGCGATGGTTGAAATAAGAAAGCCTAAGAAGACATTCTCTGACAGTTACAGGCTCTCCATCTTTGTTGTATCCTCCACCTATCATGGCTGGTGTTTCAGTATCATTACTTTGATGTCTCATAAATCTGCTTTATCTATCAACTTCACATTAGAGTTGTACTCTTGCCACTTTATTTTTTTTTTATTCATTTCACTCCAAGCAAGGCAATAAACCCACTAAGATGCAAGGGGTTACTGAGTGTTAGAGATTATAAAAAAATATTGCACAGAGAAAACAAAAAGAGCAAGAATTAAGAAAACAGAAGATAACAACAGACATTGCATTTAAATTTTTGAAAATCACAGTTGCTTGGAAAGCAAGAAGCTGAAAGAGTGCTCCACAAATGAGAAGTATAACAGAAGAAACTATTAGCATAGAACTTATGGCTACATCTAGCCATTTCAACATTTCAACTGTAAAATAATGAGACCTAATTTCCAATCTAGTACTGTGCTTACATTCATAAAGTCTAGATACCAAAGAGGAAAGTTCATCAGAACAATTACCATGAAAGTATTTGTAGGAAAGGCACAGGGAAGCTATGTTACTGTCTGAGAAAATAACTGAAGTAAAGATGCCAAGTCAGGACCAATAATATTGCAGATTCTTCTTTGTATTTTATCAAGAATCTCTAAATGCATAGCAGAAGCAGTAGACTTGATGTAACAGCAATATTCAATGCATGAATGAATAGTAGACTTCAATATGTGTAAGATAGATTGTGGCATGAAAAATTATCTGGCATGCACAGTGAACCAACCTTCCTATCAGTAGACCTAGTATTTGATTCATGATGAAGATAGTACATAGGCAGCCTTTGTGGATATGCTCAAGCAGAAAAACATTGCTTACTAGGCAAGACCAATCTATTCTTCCCAAACAAGGTTGGGGACTACAACTGTTTTGTATATCCTAAGCTTTGTGGAGATGCACAGAATATTGCAACACTATCTTAGCAATGCACATTTAATAATATTGCAAATGACATTCACTTTAAACATGCCATTGAGATGAATGGACAATGATGTACAGATGTGTATAAAAAAGCAATGATTTTCTGTGAAAATCAAAGCTAATAAAATAATTTCTTTCTCCTGGAAGAAAGTTAATGCTTGATAAGTTCTCATACCAAAAACCAGACTGATGAAATACATTTTAGTCGCCACTATTAAGTACAGAATGGTGATTTCATCATTCATCTTTTTTGTATGTGTTTGACTTTTCATTGCTGCTCCAACATTTTCGTTTCTGCATGTACGATGCACACAGATAAACTTAACTTCACTCTGTTATCTGAAACGCTAACTAGAAAAAGAAGAAAAAAAATAAAACTTTTTTGCACATGAAGATCCCGCCATCAAAACATTTCTAAAAAAAAAATAAAATAACAAAAATTGTACTTTAAATGATTTTGCCTTTTTAAAAATGACAAACTTCTGAAAGTATGCAATTCATTTAACAATTCACAGACATGGATCTTCATAATTAGTCTTGTAACCTGTTAGGTTTCTAAGGACACCATGTGTACTGTAACCATTTAGGAATTGTGTGTCTTGGGCAAGATAACCTAATGGGTCCTATCTCTCTTCAGATAATGAGACATGAATTAAGTTTGTTTAATATTTTGGTGTTTATTTGCATCATTCTCAGAACATTATTTAATTTTTATTAATTTATTAGCATTTCTTTTATTTTAATTTCTATTGTTCTTTAAGGGCAGAATATGTACTGCAGCCATGGCAAGAATAGTGTGTCTTGAGCAATATGCATTACAGATCAGAAATAAAGAATAAGCCACTGGTTTGAATTAAATGTACATCTCAAATTTTTACAAGACTATCATGGCTCTTCACAATCTCTTTTCCTATGAAGCAATGTTTGTCCCCTTACTATACCTCCTTGTTCATGTTATACCATCTGCAGACACTACTGATGTATGTCACTCACAGTTTCTCTCAACCATTTTTGCCTTCAATATGTCCTGTGAGTGTTAAATTTTCCAAGTTCCCATTATGTGTCCCAGTATTTTCAGCTATCTCTTTCTGATCTTAAACAAAAGTGTCCATTTTATTCCCGTTTTCCTTAAAACTTCCTCATTGCTCACATATTCCATCCATGGTGTTCTCAGCATCCTTCTGTGGAACCCCATCTTTGTTGCCTAAAGTTTCTTCTTTGCTATCTCTCCTAAATCCTGTTCTGCCATTCATTTGCACAATATCATTATGTAGGTTATATGCTGCCTTACTCTGTCCATCTTGCCTTCAATATGTTCTGTGACTGTCTAATTTTCCAAGCCCTCTTGTCACATATGCTATAGAAATTTCAACTATTTCTTTTTGATGTTAAGCGTCCTTTTCATGTCCATTTTCTCTAAAACTTCATCATTGTTCACATGTTCAGTTCATGGTATTCTCAGCATCCTTCTGTAAAACGTATTTCTTCATGTCTTTCCTTCATCTGTGAGGAAAATTGTCCAGCATTCACTGCCATATATGAGGACGGATATTACATAACAGTTGAGCACTCTTATCTTTGTGTACTGTTTTTTTTTTTTTTTTTTTAAATATTTCGCTTAGTTTCTGGAAGGCATCTTAAGCTATTCCAGTGTCTTTGGATTTCTAGGTCACATTTTCTGTTGTCAGAAATAGCACTTCCCAGATTTCTTTGGAAGAAATCATATGATAGAAAGTTAATAATTGACATAGTTTCATCTAAGAAATTCAAATACTATTATTTAATTCCAATATATCTATTGTAAAATAAAGCATATAAGACATGCACAATGACGTGTGTGATGGTAAAGAGGTTGTATCTATATGGATCTGGTGTTCCTATACTGTGATTGAAAACTTGCTGCTTGTTGATATTATGAGGTATTACTGGGGCACCTGGGGTTAGTGCTTACTATATTTAAACAATGAAAGTGGGCCAGACAGAGATTCCTATGCCTCAAAATAACTATGGGCATCATATTCCAAAAGCTATAACTTGATGCCTATTCAGGTTTTTGATGAGAATCTCTTGGATGACCACATAACTAATTTCACTCATGTAAGGGAGTTGATGGTATATTCAGTGATAAGGCTCATGAATGAGTTCACGATTTTATTTTACTCATTTTCTGTAATTTACTGTATTTGATGGCATATAAGACATACAGGTGTATAAGACACACACCAATTTCAGCAAGGGCAAATCAAGAAAAAATTAGTAATTAGTAAAATTAGTAATCCTACATATGGCATATAAGATGCAGGGGAATTTTGAAAGATATTTTTAGTAAAAAAAAAAAACATGTGCCTTATATGTCGTCAAAATGGTAAGCTGAGCTACTCAAAAACCTATATCACTAAAAGCCTGACAAAGCATTTTGAAGGTCTTGGTAGCAGAGTTGTAGAATATACAAAATTTTATATAGGCAGTTTTTCAGATATTGTAAAGATTGCAGAGTCATTCCAACACAATGTTACAAAACTCTAAATAGAAAATGAGTAAATAGCATGAAAAATATTGGCAGAGAGATTTGAAGATTGGAGACTGATTATGCAGTAGAAAACCATTTTCTAAAATGCTGTAAAATTTTGCAGACATTTAATGTAACAGAGGGAGAAAAGTCATATTTACATTCATTTATTTTCTATTCTGGTTAGTATCTTCATTTTCTCCACTATGTTTTGACCAGTAAACTCTCTAATCATTCTCAGGTGTTTGTTATATCTTCAAGGATATCTAGGAGGAAGGAAATTGTCACTCAGATCTATGACTTCTGTTAATTGGCAGGAGTTGGAGAAAAATTTCAAAAATGAAATAACAGCTTTAGTTCAAAGATTTACACCTGAGTAAGGCTGGAGAGTGGACTGGCTGAAATGCAGTACACAGAAGAACAAAGCTAAAGATACTAGCTCAGATAATTCAAAGAATAATGACTTCTTCATCCCCTAAATATCAACTATCATATAAAATATGCTTATGGTAAAAATATAGTTTTAAGACATACTATATTTATGGGATTAAAATGCTCAATGTCAGGGATTAGAGCAGGTGTAAATATAAAAGTGGACATTGAGGTCAACACCCAGTAGTGACAATTTGTTTCATCCTTAAACACAATCTTTAGACTATATTGAAAAAAATGAACCTCGTCACTCAGAACTGTCCCGGGTATGACGATAAACTACACCCGTGTCCCGGGTATGACGATAAACTACATCTGTGTTGTGTGCAAGACGATAAAACTAGCAAGGCCGCTGATCAGGAGATTTTGAGGAGCGTGGAACCACCTCTTAATTGCTGGTGTTCCCAGGTCCACTCTGACCTGGTGTGATAGCACCTGTTAGGGTCCTTGCTAAATTTTTGAAGAAAAATTATTACCAGTAATACATTTTTGAAAACAAAAATATTGCCAGCAATAAAAATCTTGTCAGCAGTAAATATCCCATGGTAGTTGATATGCCGTAAAACAAACAAAACCTCACTCAAAAACCTACCATCATCTGTATATTATGCATCAAAACTTCATACTTTCTTGTTTTGAATTGTGGAGAAATTAACAGTTCAGGCAGGGGAAAGAATAATATGCTTACCTAGGTTATTGGTTCTTGTTGACTAAAAGCTGTTATTTTATTTACTAATTTTTTTTTTATAGTTACGGGGTCTCGTGACTTGTTACCACGTGATCCCTGAAGTGGCTATAAAGGAAATGTTTTTCCTCCTTTTTTTTTTTTTTTTTTTTCTTGTAACTCAAGTTATCAGATGATTAAGCTACATCATGGAAGGATATATTTTTTCACAACTTAAGGTAAGTACTTTTGCTCCTTTCCTCGGCCTGCAATCTTTCTGGACTTTTTTGTGGGGTGGGGGTGAGATTTTCTCGACAAAATGTATCTTTGTAAGTTAAATATATATCTTCATTAATATGCCACAAGAAGAAACTGTATTTTAATATTTATGTGTAGAATATGTAAATGTATTTGAATTTAAGAGATTCTAACAGAACCAAATAATCATACCCTTTATAGTAGTTAAGAGACACACACACACACACACATTTTATATATATATATATATATATATATGAATCTCTCATGTACATTCATGTCTGCTCATGGTGTATCAAATGTAAACAAATGATGTCACACATTATGAAATGGACAAAGTCCGACAATTATTTTAAGACATTTTTATGTTTAACATTCTTTTTATAGATACAAATATTTAAGTAAATGCTCTGTTTATAATAAACAGTATTAAATAACATTTACCGACCTGAATGTCCAAGAAATCATATGTGTGTGTATATATATATATATATATATATATATATATATATATATGAGATTGAACGTTACGACCAACACCGAGTATCATCACTTTGTTTCATACTTTTAATTCAATCTTCAGGCCTGATGATTGTGTTTAATCATGAAACACTGTCCACTTTTATATTTATATAAAATATACTTATGAAGTTTTGATAAGAAATAAAGTGTAGTCAACTTGAGCATTTTGATATTTATTCAAAATAAAATATTTTGAAAATTATGAAGTAGGAAAATTAATGCAATTAAGCATACTTTCCTCTCAATTAATCTGATAGCAATTGAACAATTACATTTCTTTTAATTCATGTTGGTTTTAGTGTTCTTTACCCATTCAAAATCCTCTTTCTTTCTCCGAGTTTGAACCCCAATCCCTTTCAGTAATGTAATAGGTAAAGAGGTAGTGTAGATTTGGCAACACAATTGGAACTGTATAGCTGTGGACACCATAAAATGCTGACAGGATTTAATAGCATGATTGTTGGCATCAGAAAGATGGAGCTCTCTGATGTGTCAGCTGCTTGAGATTTTCCTCAAGCAACCTCAATTAGGGTGTACCAGGAAGATGTGAATTCCAGACAGACATTGGCAACTACAAGCACCCATGGGTTATGTAAGAACCTGGCTGGGTATTGGTTCAGGATGGTGAGTGTCCAAGGTGACCAATAATGAAAAAATGTCTGAAAATGTAGAAAAAAATTGTGGTCTCCTCCATGAGGACTATTGGAGAACGGGCCATCATTCTTTCATATGAGTGGAATTAGTTATGGAGTCTGCCAGTTCCGCCTTGAAAACCTGAACATGTACTATGTTGTTTCACCAATGGCTGACAATGAAGCTAACCATCCACTTGCATCAAATCACTTCCCAATTAAATTTTAGTGTTTTTCAGCCCATCAGTCAACACACATTTATACTGCATTAATTGGAGTTTTGTAGTTGTCAGCCAACAAGGGAACTATCCTTGATACTATAGCATTGATTACTATGGCTTATTTGAGCCAGAGAACATCATCATTAGACAATGGAAGACTGATGTTGTATGACATGATCATGAGTCAGGTTTCCAAATTTCTCGGTCAAAGAATCAGGCTCAAGTGTGGAAGAAACTGCACAAATGTGTTATGCAAGCTGGTGGTGATTCTGTAATGATGTCAGCTGCATTCTATTGGTGTCGTTGGCAAGAACCATAACTGAAACTGACAGTTGTGGTATAGGCAGATCTTATTGCAAAGCAAAATAATGCAGCTTGCCTAACCATTCTGTGCAAGTGAAACAAAACTGATTTCAGAAACACTCAGCTGACACACAACTGGCCACTGCACTCTCAGGATCTAAATCCCATTGAGCATGTAAGGGACATTTTGCAGACTTTATGAAATTTACCCAACAAATCCAACTTTCTCCAATAGAAAGCCTTGAAACATGCCTGGATAAATATGCCTACAACATAACCCAGCACCTTATAGATTTCATATTGTGCTACAGAGTTGAAAAAACTTACACTCATAGACACTTACAGAAACCCCAAAATGGATGTGAGCACAGTTACGTGTAGAGTAATGTATTTCAGCAGTGGTGACAGCTATACATATGAGAAGCCACATTCCAGGTGAACCTGCACTGTGGTCAATCCGTGCAATGTTCCTTACTGGTGAAAATGCAGAGCTAATGGAGGCAACTAGTGTTTTCTAGTAGAAAGTTTGCTTTATTCAATGATGTTATTGTGATCCATGTATTCATTGTTGTTGTTGTTGTTTTTTTTTTTTTTTTTTTTTTTCAGAAATCAATAGGAAACAAGTTTCATGGTTTCCCTCATATACCCACCCATACACTTACACCCATATATACATATATACATCATCAGGCGGCCTGATAATTGTGTCTAGCATGAAACAGCTTGTGTTGACTTCAATGTTCACTTTTATATTTATATTTACATACACACTATCTCTGATATTGAGCACTTTATCCCATAAATATAGCACACCTTAAAATTATATTTCTTTATACATATGTATACATATATGAGTCTGTGACCCTGGGTTTCATGCTTTTGCGATCATAAGACAAACTGGTTTATTTTTTAAAAATTGAATCTATCTATGCTTGTTTGTGTTTGATTATGTTTGGTGGTGGTTATATATATATATATATATATATATATATATATATATATATATATATATATATATATAAACACACACAAAAAGAGACTTATACCTACATAAATAGAACACAGATTTAAACAAAATAGATGTCATTTTCTACCTTAGAATCCTTTCAACCAACACTTTTTCAAAAAGGCAATGATTGGCGAAATACAAAAACAATTGCATTCCAACTTTCTCTCTTCTTTCATTTTATCATGTCTTGATTGTTTTTTGTATTTTGCCAACAATTGCCTTTGAAAAAAATTGGTTGGAAGGATCCTAAGGTAGAAAATGATGTCTATTTTGTTTGTATATATATATATATATATATATATATATATATATATATATAATGGCCTACTACTTTGCTGAGCAGACTTAAGTTACTTTCTTTTGAATAACACTGGTATGCATAAATCATCGGTTACTTATTACAACATGGTCATTGATGGCTTCTGAACAGTTCTGTTTACCCAATTTAATTCAAAAGGCTTGGGTCAAACTGTGGTGCCATTTTCAGGCACTTTCCAAAGAGTCCACATGCTGGGTTCATTTCCCCAGCCTGACAACACCTTTTTGACATTTTATATATATATATATATATATATATATATATATATATAGTAATAGTAACTATTTCCTTATAAAGAAACAAACATTCAGCATTCATTGACCAAGCGCCCAATGTTGGTTTCAATTGAAATATATAAAATCTTTCCCTTAAAACAATTTTTTTCAGTATTAATAGTTGTTTCCTTTCTTACTATTTGTTTGAAGTAGTGTGGAAGTCAACTGCTTGATGTCATTATTTTCTCTTTGAGCTATCCATTTTAGTTGTTGTTCCTGCTGAAATTCCTCAAATGATTTGGTTTCTATTATTTAGTACATTTGTTTGTGATTCTGTAGTGCCAGTCCATCAAAGAAGGATGATCCACAGGCTTCATTCACTCAAACCCATTTTTAACCATTGATCTTATAAAGATATATATATATATATATATGCACGCACAAACACACATAGACACATATATTGTGTTTCCCATATGCTACAGGTGGTAAGATGCACACTATAATTAGCTAGGTAATTTTTGGGACCAAAATATTTGAGGTTGCAACAGCTTTCTGTACTAGCAAGTCCAAGTTGCTGATTCTACAATGTCATTTTTCTTTGTGTCACAACAAATTATCACATTTCAAACCTATTATTAAATATTTGTCATTATTATTAATTAGATTGTTAGCAGTTTAGCACAATGTTATACCTATTTAGATCAGAAACAACTTGTACTTGCCACCATAAGGTATCTCAATACGCAGTGTTTACATCGAACTCCCAGCTGATGTCTCAGGGTTTAATATACCATACAGTATGCCTAGGTGAACAAAAAACTTATGGTACCAGTAGGAAGCTACCTACTGGTCATCATCAATACTTGAAAAAAACAATATATATGAGATGATACTAATGGTATATATGTTATTTATTAGATATTGGGCACCTCTAGGCAGTGTAATGGTTAGCAAGCTTGTATTGCTAGAACAATTACAACTGAGTCGTGAGTTCGATCTTCACTGAGTGCCCCATACTTTCGGCCTTGTGCCACATCTAAGCTACGCTTGGAAAATCACTATATGTTATTTATTACATATGAATGATAATTATAGGCTTATATTTTATGTTTGGTATTCATGATAACCTGTATCTCATGGCTGTGATTTGTGAAGGTTGGCAACTCCTTTCTACAACTTTACCTTTCAATGCTAAGATGTTTGGTGATTTTTTTTTTCAGTAAAAAAAATTGCACACCTTGGCATGCAATGATATATATATATATATATATATATATATACACACACAGAGTGTATTTCCCTGTATACTAGGGCACAATTTTTTCTAGAAAAAATACCCTCAAAAACTATCCGATGTCTTATCATTTATTGTAGCATGGAGGGGGATACTGTGTGTGTAGACACAGACAAACACACTTTTATATATATATGTATATATATATATATATATATATATATATATTATAGGAGATTAAAAGAAAAATGGGTTAAAAATTTGCTGCACAACAGCAATCGTGTTATACTTCATTTGTTCCCATCTTACCTTGAGATATATATATATATATATATATATATATATATATATATATATATATATATATATTTTTCAGCCTGTTTCAACGTGATCAAATGTGTAGATAACTTGTTACTTAAGTGTTTGCTTTTATATGAAGTAAGATTTTCTTGTGTGTGTGTGTGTGTTAGGGATTGTTTTGTTTCATGTACATCAGCTGTTGGGTTGAATGTGTTGGGGCAAGGTGAAACCTGTAGTTATGATCAGGTAAGTTTGGGAAAATGAAGTGGGGAAATTAGTTGGACTATGTCAATTTACTGTGTGTGTGAGAGAGAGAAGATGGAACGGAATTTCAAAATTACCCCCTCTCTTCCTCTCCACTCTACCCCCCTTATTTTTTTTTTCTTTCTCACAATTATTATTACTCGCAACACTTTATCACAATAATTTTTAGTTATTCTATACTGCTACACTGGCAGATTTAGTTGATGACAGCGAAACCGCTGGACAAGGTAAATCAAGAAGCTTTAAAGAGGATTATCTCCGGTGATGGCTTCAGCTACGTTCTTGATCCATGTGATTTAGTCAGGTGGAAAAAAAAATAAAATAAAAATCTAACCATTTTCTTTGACCGTCCTAGTTAGCCACAATCCTCCAACCCAGTCCCTCTCTGAACACACGGGCACACGCGTCCTCGTTCAGCGATGCAAAGCGAGGGTCAGAATAATGGGTTAGAGAGCTTCTATTTGAGGTCGGGGGAGTGCGAGGGGTGCTGGCAGAGAGGATTCAGCGAATGTACCTCAGTGCAAAAAATAAACTTCCCATTGACGTAACCTGAAACCTTTTCCTGCCCACCCTCAATCGGCACCCCACCCCCGCTGTTGCTTTTTCTATCTGCACGATGCACTTCAACTATCGCATCATGCATAAAATGAATGATGTTATTGGACAGTCAAGAACCACGTGTAAAAAGTGGATAAACATTTAAATGCTGTCGTCATTGTTATCCTCCTCCTCCTCCTCATTATTATTAGACGTTGTGCGTGTTAGTGTTTAATACTATTAAAGTTTTTACCTTGCAAAAGCTAAATCCGAACACATGTCGGTATCACCTACATATATTCACACACACACACACACACACACACACACAAAGTAACGATAACATTTCCAGCCTCACGAACGAAACGGCTTCATTTCGTCAGTCATCAATTTTTAATACTGGTTTCTAATGAAATTTAATGGCCAAGATTTTTTTTTCTTTTTCGGCTGGCCGCCACTATTATCCCTCCTACAACATACCCATTATTTCCACCACATCCACCATCGCTCATCAATACACCAACTATCGATTTTAGTATTAGTTATGACCGGTGTTAACTCTTAATTTAGCAATAATAGTGGTGGCGTTAGAATCGTGAATAGTAGCTGTCCTCCTCCCTCTTCTCCTCCTGACCGGCCATGAATGAATGAATGGTTGGTAGTAAGGTGATCTCCGATTGGTGGAGATTTGTCAGGGTTCGCTTCCATTCTGTACAGCTGGTAGGGGTGACAGCATATACCTCATTTTCCCCACTCCCTATGAGCTTATGCTATTCTACCTCCCCTTCTTTGCCGGTGGTTAATCCTCTGGTCGCACCACCCCCTTAGTTTAGAATATGGACTGTTCTGGCCTTCGCACGCCTATATATAACGGTGTCACGCTGCTAGCAACATATGATTGTAGTTGAGTTTACACCTGGGGACTCCTGGGCCAAGCTCCTATCTGGAGATGCAATCTTCTTCCTTCAGCTCGTGTTTTTCTCCTCTTCATTTTTTTTTTTAACTTTTCGCTTTTTACACGTCTAAACAACCAGCTGAGAGAGGTGAGTACCTTTATACCCGTTTGGGATATATAACAATAACATTATGATTAAGATTTTGTTTTTTTCTTAAAAAAATAATAATTACGGAGCTGAAATTCATTATTACTATATTCCACATACATTTTTGAGAACAATCACCACTTTTAAATTAAGTACTTATCATTCATAACACTTAGCAGTCGAACGGCTAATCTATTTCTGCAATATATATACATTTTATTATATGACTACTATCAACATTTCACAGAGAGAGGAAGTAGCAACAAATGATAACTGAAGATGTATGCACACACACACACACACATATATATATATAATGATCACTGTCTCTATTTTTATACACTGTTATACGTGAAACTAAGATCCAATCAACACACAAGAAAGAAAAGAAAAAAAAATATACATATCAACGCCTCCTCAGTTTTACTTCTTACAGATCGATTCAGTTGTTGCTGGTGAAATTATTTTTGTGTGTGGGATATGGGCTCTTTTGATATACAGTCGTTCAGCGACATGCATAACGTCCGACCCAAATTAATTGATGTTGCTTTTCTCTCTTTCTCTCTCCCTCCCCGTTTCAACACATCCCTCTCTATTTTTTTCTTGCTCTTTCTCTCTCTTTACTACAATCAATGAGCGCAATGTCTCCTTTTACAAGCGAGGAGATATCAATATCGTCTTTTCTTTTAAAATTTTTACGAACGGTTGATGATACAGCTTTTCATCCCGATGTGGGACGGAGCTTCTTTAGGAGACATATCTTTTTCTTGTTTTAAATCCCAATGACAGATGGCGGATTTTACTAGTATCTAACTGACCGCTTGGAGAAAATAATCAGTTTGTGTATTATTAGTTTTTTGGAATTTTCCTTCACTTTGGTATCGAGCTTAAAAACAGTCTGGCACATGGAATAGAATCTTGAATCTTCCCGTCCTCTGTAGGCCTCTACATTGCCACTTGAGCCAAACACGCAACTGCTGTTGAGAGTGGCAGGGAAGATGGTTGGATATGTAAGGTTAAGTTCGACCTCACCGCCACAACCACTACATTTTTTAGCTTCTTGTATAATTTTTTTTTTTTCTTGTTTAACATCGTCTTTCTCTATTTTGAAATCTCGTCGTTTCATTTCGCATTTATTTATTTTCCTTTTCCAACGTTAAAGAACCTTCGTGATATGTGGCGTGCTTGCCTGCACACACGCAAACTCGTACATTCGTGCGCGCGCTATGGACTTTTATTTATACTTTTCCTTTCTCTCTTCCTTAATTTGGAAACGGCAAAAAGAAAATGCCATTCATTGCAAAAATAAATAAAAATAAATTACTACTGAACCTATAGTTCGTTCTATTTCTAAGCTAATAACCCCCCCCCAAGAAAAATGTTATGCGTTACAAAATTAGAATAGTTCATAGTTTATTTAACAGAAATATTGCAACCAATTCAACATCATCTTATTCTTCTTAACTAAATAAAATTTAAAACTGTTGCTTAAGTGAGTGACCACTATCATCAGTTCACTTGTTTTGTATTGTTTGAAAACTGTCCTTCTTCGGAAAGCGTGTAGTTTGGATGATTTTTTTTTTTTTTTTTTCTTACTGTCAAAACATGGATTTCGAATTTTGATGAACATTGAACTATCGTCTCTGCATAAATTTCTCTTTCTGTTTGCATACTTCTCCTCTGTTTCTTTTTTTTCTAGAGATTGCATGAGCTCCGCTTTATGATTGTGGATGCTGTCATACTGGGACTTTTCATATTTGCATTCTCTCTGATCCTCACGTCGTCGCACAGAACTACTGTGCAATGTAATATGAAGAGGAGTCGGTATCATACGTATATATATATATATATATATATATATATATATAATGCTTTGTTCAGCCGATTTTATGTAACAATTAAAAAAAAAAAACATTTTAAGTTTCTAATTCATTCGAAAACCAAAAGGCGCGTGTCCTCGGGCAAGTATTTCATCACGCATTCTTTGGGGGGGGGGGCATTCTTATCTTCAAGTATTTATTCAGCTTAGCCTGGCATAAGGCCATCTTTGTAGAAGCATCCAGTGAGAAATGGTTTGCAACTGCTCCACTAGCTTCTTCTTAATCAAGTCTCACTGACTCCACCGTGAGTCAGCCGAGTTGTTATCTAAGTTAGGCACAAGGTCATAAGTACGGAGCACCAATACTGGTTGAACTCCCAACTTGATAGTAATCGTTAAATCCCACGTCAATGAGCCCATTTATTTACGAAGCGAAGATTACTTTTTGGTGCAAGGCTTCGGTAGGGGGCACTCAGTGAGGAACGAACTTACAATGACCTACAAAAAATAGCTTGCTAACCATTAAAATATTAAAAATTATTTACAAATGTTGAATAAGTAAGTTATTTTGTTTGTTTTTTAAAAAAATGTCCGAAAAGGGGGGCAGTATTTTACTTTTTAGAGAAGAAAGGAAACTTCACGCTCTTCTAGAATTAATGATAAATGCATAGGAGATTATTTAACTAAAGTACACATGAACATCCGATACGGTTGCAAGGAGTTTTTAGTCAGAGATGTAAGAACAGATATATTTATTTTATCTTTCTGTTTATCCAGATATTTTATGTTTTTTTTTGTTTTTTTTTTGTTTTTGTTTTTTTTTTTTAACCAAATGACTTTCGCGGTTGATTCCAATGTTCAACAATAATGGTAACGTTCTTATCATTTCAGCCTTTCATCACTTTTCAAACGAAGTTTTACCGTTTTGTTAATTTCCTTCAAAATCTATGATTAGCAAAAAAAAAAAAAAAAAAAATGAATATTTTTTTCGTTAGCAAATTAACACTGGTATTTATTATCAATTTCTGCACCTATCAAATACGAACATTAATTTTTTTTGTTCTTTTTAAGTGACCTCTAAAGATTCTAAAATTTAATTGATCTTTCATCGATTACACCTGATCCGAAATATCGATCTGATACCTTTTGTGGGACGAGTATGTCATGGCCTATAACGGTATCAATCTGAGGTCGCGTACATCGACATTTGTAGCAGGTAGGAGGATGGGGTATTTTTAACTCTGTGTCAGTCTTCTATGTGCTGTGTTCCTTCAGGACGTAGGCGATCATGGCTCTCCACAAATTCTTTTCCTATGTATAAATTTTAATTTTGTCTTTATTTCTCTTCAACCCTGTTCCGCCATCCATTTACTCAAGCTCACTAAGTATGTTATGCGTTGTTTTCCTCTCTTTTGCATTCAATCTATCCTGAGAGTATTGGATTTTCCAAGCCCTCTTTCCTCATTATGTGCCCTAGAAATTTCAACTGCCTCTCTCTAAGTACAAGCGTCCGTTTTATTTTCATTTTTCTCTAAAACTTCGTCGTTGCACATATGTTCAGTTCATGGTATCCTCGGCAACCTACTGTAGAACTATATTTCTGTTGCTTCAAGTCACTTCATTTTTGATGAGATTGTCCAGCATTCACTTTCTTTTCTCTCTATGTGCCATGTCCTTTCGGGACGTAGGCGATCATGGCTCTCCACCTTCCTCTATCCCTTGCAGCTTTCAGCAAGTTCCTTCCCTCTGCTTCTTCTCTCAGGCCACGTTTTGTCATCCACTTGCTCAAGCTCGTCAGGTATGTCACGCGCTGCTTTTCTTTGTCTCCTTTTCCCTCTATTTGACCCTTGAGTATCAGATTCTCCAGACCCTCTTTCCTAATTATGTGTCCCAGAAACTTCAGCTGTCTCTTTCTGATGTTAAGTATAAGCCTTCTCCTTGTTTGTAACTTCTCTAAGACCTCATCGTTGCTCACATGCTCGGTCCACGATATCCTTAGCATCTTTCTGTAGAACCACATCTCCGTTGCCTCGAGTCTCTTCTTCATCTTTGAGGAAATCGTCCAACATTCGCTGCTGTAAAGAACAGATGTCACGTAACAGTTCAGTATTCTTTCCTGTGTTACCAAAGAAATCCTGCTGTCTTGCAATACTCTGCTCAGGTTTTGGAATATGTCCTTGGCCATCCTAATACGTTTCGGTTTACGGATCTGAGTGTCGCACTTACCGTCCTCAGTCAAGACGCTTCCCAGATATTTAAACTTTCGCATCTGCTTGATTCTACTGTTCCCAACCTGCAAATCTCATTTCGGGCTCTTCCTCTTATTGATGACCATGCATTCTGTCTTCTTGTAGTTTATGCTTGGTCCTTTCTTCTCACTCTCCATCGCTACCTTCTGTAGGAGATTTTGTAATTTCTCTTACGGATCGCGTAAATTTAAGATTTTAATGTGTATTTTGACCGAGATGGGTTATTTTTTATCGAGGTGTTGTGGAGAGAAAAATACGTTCTGATATGTTCGAAAATCTGAGAACTAATCACCGTATATTGCAGTGAAAATGCTCATCAGTTACTGTCCATTTTGGAGTATCTTTTTCGATATGAGACTCTTTTAAAAATGTTGATGTTGTATTACCAAGACTGTGGTTCCAAGAGGAAGATGGCAGTTTCGAATTTAGGATGAAAGATTTTTCTATTAATTAAAATACCTGATACCAAAGGTAGAAATAAAATTTACCTTTTTCACACATATCATAGGATTTTTTTTTCTTGAAGATTCATTGTTTACAATTATTTTAAAACATTGTCTGGCACAAGGTCACAAATTTGGGGCATGTGGTTCAAACTCACTCAGAAGTTTGCTAACTCCACGGGTTGAGGCGTCTGTCATCGTTTAAATGTATTCCTTTATTGTCTCTCAATGTTGTCTTGATTTCTCTTACATTGCCTTTTGAGAGATCCTTTCCTCATCTTGAAGAGATTTTTAGGCTATTGAAATTAGGAAAGTTATATATCATTTTGCACGAAGTAGTGTTTTTATTGTGCTTTTATTCAAAAACAAAATACCTCTCCATGACATTTAGAGTTGATTTTGTTTTTTCTTCCGGTGGAAATATTTAAACTATTTGATGACAAATGAAATCTGGTAACTGATTGACACACACGCATTGAATTATATGACGAAATACTGACTATTTTTAGAGAGACAGACAAGGACTCACAGGGAAAATAATTTGGAAATAGAAATAAACACTGAATGGTGATTGTCAGTTTTACGGTTCAATGTAATATCCTTGGTTTGAAGATTGCGATTGAAGTGTGAAACTGACAATCACTATGCAGTGTTGCTTTCCAATCAACTTTGCTCTTCAAAAAGTTAAATGTAATGTCAATCGTTAACTTTTGTCGTCTTAATTCCTGTTATCCTTAATAATGTTTTTCCCTTAGATTTTTCCCTCACTAACCCGCCCTACTTGCTTCTTAGTGACTTTATTGCTTTGTTTGAGGTGAACTGATTTAAAAAAAAAAAAATTATAAACGCTTTATCTTCGATATTGAACAGTCTTCCTCGATACATATAACAAATATATAAGGTAGTGGATTTTTACTTATCAATCCTACAGATTTTTTATCACTTTAAACGTTATTTTTAGTGGATACTCATATTTGAGTAGACACTCCATTTGTTTATTAAACAATATATTTGTTTTCATCTACCGGCCTGAATATTCGAGAAATCATATTAAAGAGAAATGTGTTCCGTTCGGCAGGATTCGAACCTGCGTCATATAAAGTTTAGAATATTAGTCTGGTATACTAAATAATTGAATTTAAACTCCGACATACATAGTTATTTAAAGGTATATGGTGTACACGTATATTTTCTCTGCTCTAAAATGTCATTTTAAAAATCCTATGTGAAGTTGTGACTCCCTTGAAACTAGCTTAAAGACCTTGACGACCTTACATTCAATTATTTTCTGAACATTTCTTGTTCATTCGTAAATGCATCTTACATTAATTTATTAAGCTTAGCACAAAGCCCAATTGACGAATTGATCTCAGACAAATTTATTTAACCGTCGCTGTATATGCCAGAGGTGGGCGAAACAATCTTTACCCTAAGAGCCACGTCAGATAGACATAAGACATTTGTGATCCACAAGTTATAAACATTCCTCTGTAACCCTTGCTGATTGGAATTCATATTATATACATAACACTCGAACGGAATATGGCACAAGGCCGTGTTTGAATTAGGAGTACAACTCGTAGATGGGAATCTAGGATTTCTCTAATCCCTCGCCTCTTATCATTATTTTCCTTATCACGAAAAGGCGCTAATCTGGCATTAAATTTAAAATATTAAATATTTTTATTAACAACGAACATTAAATTTAGATTTGTAGTCAATAGTCAGTAAACAATGATAAAGCAATTTATCCTTATTAACTGGGCATATTGAAGGCAATAGAGGGGTTGAGGGGAAACACCGAGGGATCTACGTAACGAGCTTTTGTAAAAGTATAGCTGAACGGGGATTTGTGGGGGGATAGTAACGAGGTAAATATTGGTTAGCGCTACAAAGGATGTTGTAGAAACTCCTGATTGCCCACTTCCTGAAGGGACACAACACATGAGATATTAACTGTGATTAAAAGAAGTTCAGTCATTGCACAACTCGCGAGTGTATTAAATGTCAAAGAACCGCAACGCTTCATATCGTGATTACCCACCTTTGCTATATATATATATATATATATAACTCTGTAGACTCCATATGGATTACTGGCCTATAACCTCACCACACTGGGTGTTGTACTGCGGTTTTGTTGTAAGAAAATGTTTACAGAGCAGAGTTACGTGTCCCATATCCAACCGGTTTTGAAAGAAATAAACATTCATGAATACTGATATTAAAAGAAACAAATATTCTCACGCAAAATTATTTCGTTTGATTTAGCAATCACTGCACTTTCTATATATTTTCGTCCGGGTAGATTGCTTTCTCTTTTAATAAAAATAGCATTTTTCTAAAATGGAATATAGGACCAGTCTCATTATGGTTAGTGACTAATATGCAATATCTCATCTTTTTTGTGTTCATTCAGTTACCTGACATTGTTCAGATATTTTGAAATATATAAATCATATTTTCTCATATATAAACTTTGTAGACTCCGTATGGAGTTTAATCTCTAGATGTTGCTGTTCAGGTTATGTGGTAAGAATATTTTTTTAGGGTTTTTTTTTTTTTTTTTTTTTTTTTTTTTGAAAGAAAGAAAGAAAATGATTAAATTAGGATTACAAATCAAATATATATGACAAAGTGGGGAAAAGTTTTCGTGTGACACGTTTCTTCCTTTAGGACTGCATCGCATCACACTAAAACTTTTTACCACTTTGTCATATATTTCTCCCCCCAAATTTTTTTTAATATATAAAAATTCATATAACACACACACACACACACACACATTAGTGAACACTACAGTGAGTGTATATTTATTATTAGTAGTATAAATTTTAGCTTTATTTTACAACATTGAGCACTGTTTTATTACCACCAGGTGATATAACAGAGCTAAAATTTATACTACTAATAAATATTTATTCCTCGTCAGTTTGTAACTCTTGAGTTTCATGCGCATGGCAATCGTCAGGCGCAAATTGGAAACTGGCCGTTTCAATATTCATAATATACTGTTTACAATGGAGCAATGCATTTATGAAAAAATAAATTGGTAACAAAAATTAATACAAAACGCACACGTGTGTGTGTGTGTGTGTCCGTAGGTGGCTTTTTTTTTTTTTTTTTTTCATCTGTGTGTTTATATCATGACTTCCGGTTTTCGAATTCTTCACGCGGTCACTGTGTTTTTTTTTTTATTTTTGTTTCTGGTACGCACAACTGAGTCTGACCGTATTTAACTTGTCGAGCACACGTTTTTACCATTCTAAATTTCTTTAAAAAAATACATGCGACGCTGTCGTTTCGACGGGTGGGGGATTTATTTGTTGTACGTGAGCACCTCCCACATGTCTACAAATTTAAAAACTCATTTACTGCTGTGTTTATAAGCTTAATTTCCATAAGGTCGATGTGTTTGTTTGTTTTGCACGTGTTTTGATCCTGTATAAATTAACGTTTTTTAACCCCTCCAAGTAAATATATTCTTATTCTTCTTAACTTTGCGCGCACGCTGGGCAAGATATCAACCATTGTCTGTATCTTTCATATTCACTAACTTGGTGTTTTGTTGGGTTCCTATGAAGTATCGGGTCAGTATGTATCACCTACCTTATCTACCTACCTGACTGGTTCGCATCAAACACTTGTTTTTCCTCATTCATCTTCTTATTTTGCCTTTTATTCTTAAGTTCCGAGCATTTAAAAGGCAATTCTGCGCAGAGACGATCCCCCACTATAAAATAAAAATAAAAAAACTTACTGGCGTACAAGTTTGACTGTCCGTTTATTATCATTTTTATTTGTATAAATAATGAGGAGTAATTGTTTAGTGTCACAGAAAGTCTCCTTAAATCTCCAGGACTTTTCTAAATATTCTGATCGACTTCAAAATTGCTGTGGTCTGAAAAGTTTCAAATTATTTTCGTTGTCGTTATTGAAATGAATAAACTGACACATGTAATCTTGGCGTGAAGTGAGCGTTGAAGTGGAGAAAGAAAAGAAAAAAAAAACGCACAGACTCCACAAAATTAATTTTGGTGTAAGTCGAGTTCTATGGGTTATTATTTAAGTATATAGATAATTTTCTTGGCTTTTTTCCAAAGCAACCAAATATCAATTTTGGATAAATTTCTCCTCAAGTGCTGAATTCTACACAAACTGGCAAAGTCCAATTTTGATAGCGGAAAGAAGACTGGTATTATCTTTGTCTCTGACTTCCCTGTTTATCGCACATCGATATCCAGCTTCAGATATTATTTTACACACGAATCTTACTCATTTACAATATGTGAAGGCATGTCTTTATCTTATCATAGCCTTCGACGTCTGGTTGTTTGTCGACAATAGCTATTCTTATTGAAGGAAACGTCCTATGTAATCATTGCATTGCTAATGTTATGAAAAAGCATCATAATTAATTCCCCTACAAAATGAATTTGATTTTACAGTAGAAATGCACTGAAAATCAGGAAGAAAATGATTGCGAATGATCAAGAATTAATGCAAGCCCTACTGATAGAATAGAGCCATTGAATGTCAGTACACTACTAAGGATTTTATTATATAAATTACATTGAAAATTAGAAATAAAAAAGATGATGTAATCAGGAATTAATGCGAATATTACTGACAGAATAGTGTTATATGTATAATTTACTTCTATATTTACAGTTTCGCAAAGCAGTTACTTTACACGAGAAATTTCCTCATGGCATGAACAGACATCTTTTGCTGATCTTTTGGTCCATATTTAGCTAGAACCTGCCCAAAGTGATTGTTAAATTCATTCTTGAGCCTTCTCAGCGATCCAATGACAAATGGTGACTGTTCTTGCGTTCAACATTAACTGCATCTCGATCTACAGACCGTGATACGTCATCAGGATTAACAATATCGATTTTCGGCTGTATTATATTAGAAACTTATTTTGAACAAGTTTTGTTTAAATTTAAATGAAAGGTCTTTCCGCCATGATTCGATCCTTTTGCAAAAACGATGTCATCTCCCTAAAAATAAAAATATATATCTGTATGTAATTAGATCACTTTTAAAACTAGATTTAGTACGGTATGTTTTAGGTCTCTTGTCTGGTTTACCTGGGATCTGTTAATCATTAATCCTATTCTTGAATATTCCAAGCGATTCAATAACAATTCCCGTTCGTCTGATATGGATCACCATTTCTTGATATGTTATTAATCACAATAAGGACTTTTTTTCCTTTCTAGTTTTATTGTGCATACGTCATTTTATTTAAAAAATATAAAGAAAATAACCGCCGTCATTAGATCCTTTACAAAAAATGAATGACGTTTAGATCATATTTCTCTGGGACAATAATAGATCAAGGTGGGTTTGATACAACCTGAACAACTTCTTGGGATTTTTTTTAGTGTTCAAAATTCTGAAATTAAAATGGATAAATAAACAAATTGAGTTTTTTTTTTCTCTTAATATCGTTTAACGTTTTAAAATAAATCTTGGAATGTTAGGGCATGATGAGATTTATTCTGTTGGATTGGGTGAGGCGTGGGTGAAGGCTGCTTTAAGGAGGCCCCGACAAGACTTAGTCAGCACCAACCAACGCATCAGTGACTAATCATTGCTCAAGTTATAAATACGGCTTGTAAGGGCTTCTGAGTAGAACCAGGGGGTCAGCAGCCCTCTCCCCACGTATTTTTCTTCACTGACGACAGGCCCCTTCATTGTTGTTGTTGTTGTTGTTGTTATATCAATAATTATTATCCATTTATTGTTGTTATTGTGATGATGATGATGATCATCATCATCTTCCTATTTTTCTTCCGTCATATTACTAAATCTTTCTGTTTTTCTCTGCTCTTCTTGAATTAAAAAAAATATTTTTTTTTAATTTGTTTTTCGTTTTGTTCCCCCCCCCCCGAATATTTTTTCAATTCAGTCATCTAATTTTTCTGGCTTTTGTATCGTTTGTCATCAGAAATAGGTGCATGCGCGTACATGCGTGCGTTGAGGGGTAATGACGGTGGTGGTGGCTGCTGTGATGGGTGCTGAACATGGTGGTGGTGTTAGTTTAGTGGTAGCTATTTGATACTATTGTAACTATGGATACTAGTACTGAAGTTTGCGGAAGCCAGGTGATGTAATTACAGCAGAATTTCAAAACCCTTCTCTATTCTCTTTTAGTCGCACGCATACGTACGCACCTAACATGTTGTACTCGTCAGTACAACATCGTCTCTTGACATAATTGTGCGCGTGTGTGTGCGCGTTAGGGAGATTAAATTTAACTTCGACAGTTGCCCAACATTGTCAGCCATCAGCTTCGTGCTAATGCATTTTTTAGCAAAGGGTTAGCACAGATACCCACTAGTTTACCCATGTCTTGCTAATATTAGGTTTTCATGTGTAATATAACAAAAATCAAAACAGCTTGCCAGATGACCAAAGAAAATCTCAAATAGAAAACAAATACTAATTTACTAACAAAAAACAAGGAAACCTATACAAGAAATGGCAAATAAACAAAAATGACCAAAAGGCAGTTAAGTTTCACGCTCCTGCTATCGCCAGGCGACCATTATGTATTATGCTAGAATTACTGAAAGATTGGGCCGTAAAAACGATAAAAAATGTCTAAGCCGCCAGACAAAAAGAAAGAGATAAAAAAAAAACACACGGACCATTTAAGGACCGTATCCCAATAAGGTAGAAATATCCAGTAAGAAAATTTGCCTACAACAGGGATGGAATCCAATCCTAGAACGTCAGGCACAAAAACCTCACCCTAACTTCAAATTTCATGCTATATAATGATCTTTAGACGGTATATACACACACACACAATTTCATATATTTATATATATTTCAAGCATATTGATAAATATAACAGACAAAAATGTCCATACAACCACTCTGATTTTTCTTATACATACACACACGCAAATACACGAATAATTCAGGAAAGTCAACAGCTTAATATTGAAAAAAGAAAAAAAAAACTTTGATCTCGTACAAATATTTATTTTGAATACAAACTCCTTTGTTAATGCATTATTCAGCGGTATTAAACAGAGATAACTTTATACAGTGAACGTTTAAGATCAAAATTCATCTCTTAACTACATGTTAGGCTACGAGCTTATTGATCCACCCTTTATATATATATATATATATATATATATATATATATATAAGAGAAGTGTCTACGTTTGAACCCTAATAAGTTTGGTACTTATACTGAAATACCACTAAACATTTTTCCCTACTTTGGACGTACCCTTTGGAACACCTGAAAACGCATTGTTGACAGAGATGTAGCGTTGGCTGAGGTATTCTTGGTAGTTATTTAATTCAAAATGCTTACAAGCAACTCATTAGGTTTCAAGCTCAAATGCAGACACCCACTGTTTTAAACTCCCATGCAAACAGCAATGTGCCTTTTATAAACAGAATATCTCGATTATAATAAACACCAATAAGTACTTACTACAGCAAAAGTATCTCTGGCGATTGTACGCTATGGTAACTTAATTCGTCCGCATTCTTTTAAACTTTTTGCTCTGTTTTCATTCTCTTGGAGAGAACAAAGTCTTGGATTAATCTTATTGGTCTCTACTTGTCCTTTCGCATGTAGCAGACAAGCAGCTTTGTGATCGGAATAAATAAAAAATATCTCGTCCCTTTAAAACTGAAAAGGGTGATTGGGAGAAACAACGCCACCTTCAGCTGTAAGCTTTTATTCACGAAAAACAACTTTTCTCCAGCTTCGTTGACATAAAATACAAATTTTAACTTTACTCACACTGCAATTTCTACAAAAAGGATGCCGAGAATATTATGAGCAACGACGAAGTATTAGAGAAAATGGAAACAAAATGGACAATTATAAGTAGCATCAGAAAGAGCCAGTTGAAATTTCTAGGGCACATAATAAGGAAAGAGGGTTTGGAAAAGTTGGCATTCACAGGACAGGCAAGAGGAATACAAAGCATAACCTATTTAACGAGATTGTGTAAAAATGGATGGCAGAACAGGGATTGGGAGAGATAGCAAAAGGACAAACTTTACTAAGAGCTACAGAGGACAGGAAGTTGTGGAGAGACACGATCGCCTACGCCCTGAAGGGACACGGAACATAGAAGACGAAGACACGTGGCAGCTTACTATTTACTTTAAACAAACATTATTGAATTATATGCTTTAGTGTTCTAAACTCATTATATATTTGGTTGGTGTATTATTTTATATGATTTTTTTAGGCGAAATCCTTGTTTACTCACGTGGTATATACTACCCATTTATTTTTAAATTATTGAATTTAACGCATCTTGTAATAAACCATTATACATCTGACTCTAAGTATAATTTAATTAAAAAAAATATGTTCTTAATTTCAGAAAATAAATCAACTCTAACCATAATCCTATTTACTAACTGTTTCCTCGGTGTTTTTATTATTATTCTTATTTTAAAAATAAAAATTTCTACATGGCTGTTTAGGAAATACTTTCAGAACAATTAACATTTTTTTTAAATATTTAATAATTTATCTTATTTTGATATTTGATTTTTCAGTTAAATTCTACCTTTCGCAGATAGACAATGGGAAGACTAATTCGAAGTTTATTTGCTTCATGAATAAAGTGTAAATGTTTTACAATTTTCTCAAAGTCAGTTTTCAAAATGTGGACGTGACGAATAGCACAGTAATGACGTTGATATTGGCGACTCAAAAATTAAGCAAAAAGGCAAAAACGGCTTTTCAATCCTAAAAGAAGATTATTCCAAAATCAAGTTTAAAATTTAATACCATTTTTTGGTGCCAAAACAAACGAATCGTGACCAGGAGGGAGACGCTATTTCCGATATCCTTCATAAAGAGCGCCTAGCGGACGTGGTGAAAACAAACTCCACTCTTACAAACCAGATCGTTATTGAAGTGAATCTGGTCCTTACTAGATGCCTCCATTACTTTGTGTATTGGTGGGACTGAATTTTTTAAGGAATGAGTCCTCTTCTTTGACACCGAAATTTTTTTTTTTTTTTGTTGTTTGATATTGGGAACCGGTTCTCTCTCTCTCTCTCTTTCTCTTTTTTTTTTCCACATCCTTAAACTTTTTCGCCAATATTGATAAGGCCAAGTGAATTTAAGAACCGGTTCTGCGAACGTGTGCAATTTTAATAAGCGTTTCGCACGGACCGTTGAAAACCTCTTTCAATCCCATCCCTGACCTTGAAAGCATCATAGTCAATGCTTATGAGAGAGTGCTGAAAAGTTATCGGCCCTATTTACTGCTCGACGAAATCTGATAAAACCTGTAGTATTTTTCCTTGAGAATCTTCTAGGTTAGGATGAGAACTTTTCATCAATTCTTCGTACAATATCTCCTGAGAAGTCTAGGGAGGATTAGAATTATTTTTTTAATGTCTATTCGTATATCTTATTACTCAATTACCGTTATTGGCAGATTTCAATTTCACCATCCACTCTCGTTTATACTCGACCATGATTCTAGTGTTCAGGCGTGTGTATTTTATTTTTATAGAATATTTGTTTCGCATGTCTCCTCGGGTCTTTATTTTAACCAGGGCCATTTTTTTTTGTTTGTTAAAATTCAGTAATAATAATAATGAAAGCTAGATTTTTGCCGCGGTCATCGGGATGTCCCACTTATTCTGCTCTTCCCAAACCTCGAAATTTAAATCCGTATTTCTCTCCTAGACATCATCGTGGTCTGATTCAATCAAAATAAGTAACACATACCAAGTTGATAACGTTAGTCGTCTGTTCATTCATTTAATCAGCTGACGCATTGGTAGTTACATACGTTAAAATTCTAGCTGTTAACAATATACGCAAAATTACATTTAACGTACATCAAATCTAACAGAATTTCAGCTAATAAAGTGCTCTATATAAGATTAGGGCAATAATTATTAATAAAGAAAAAAAATGTTCAATACATATCAATATATAAAAATAATACAAACCTTTGTTTTATCATATATATGCTTATTAGTATTATGATTAAAATAAAAGGAAAAACGCTCATTTTAAATCACTTTTTGGGACTCTTGACAAGAAGGATAATATTAATTAAAGAAAATGTATTTTGTAGACTAATATTTGTTCGTTAACTTTCTAATTTAAATTCTACACTTCCAATTGACAGTCTTATGAGTTCCTTGCAACAATTGAAATGTCAAATAATCATCTTGCTTTTGAAACGTTTTAAAGTTAATATTACAGATACAGTAGTTAATCACGTGTACGCTTCACAATAATAAGTCCCGATGAGTGGTTAAAAAATTACGAAACTGAGTTGACCTTCGATAAGTATTGAACGTTTTTACAACACACACACACACACATATATATATATATATATATATATACACACACACACACACACACTATATTTTTTTTGGGGGGGATGTACGGTTTCACAGAATGCATACGTTCAGTTAATTATGTGCCATGCGTGATACCCGACTGACGAGACAGATTTTTTCCCGCAGTAGCTTTCCATTTCTTTCTGCGGTATACCGGTTGCCATCCAAGGCTATAGAACCAGGTCTGTCCTTTTATTTACTCATACTAGTAGCCTTGGGTTGCGGAGTGAGAAGAGGATTCATACCTTTCTCAAGGGTATTTGTACGTAAGTGAATGTAATGGATTCGACTGGAATTCGAACTCGGCTCTCCATTACTCCACCGTGCCTCCTCTATGCATAGGTTACTGATTCTGTATTTATCTTCATCGAAGACGGTAGGATGATATGTGTTCGGCTTCACGTGGGCTGACTGTAGTGTACGTGTATATACGGACCAAAAGAATTGGCCAGTCCACGCAGGCATTATTAGTGTACTCCGACCTTCTCTTTTTCGATGCAGAAGAGTGTTGCCACAGAGTTGGACTCTTTGGTGCTAGGCTTCTCTCATTGTTTTACTGTGAACTACCCGAGAGAAAGAAAGAAAATATTCAGAGTAAAACAAAAGAGATGACCGGTAATAAAAAGAAACAAAGAAAGTAGAAACACGGATGAAGAGGAACACAACACTGGACTAGTCAGAAAACCTGGCAACTAGACTCTGATCCGTGGAAGAACTGTGGGGGTGCAAACACTTTGGTCCGAGGTGGTGTGTAGAGATCTTATTTGTCATACTAATGTTTACCTGATAAAAGGCCCAAGAGCCACTCAAGATCGAATGTTACTGAACTGGGTGTGTGATATGAACACAGGAAGTGAAGATTATGATGATATGGAGGATAGATCACAATTGACCCTAGATTTGAAAAGGTTACGATTATAATGTTAGTGGATCCTCCACCTCCCTTCACGGGTGTTTGTTCCATAAAGATCTTTCTTGGAAGGAAGGCGAGTAGAATATCCTTCTTAACAAAGGAACATGTAGAGAATGAGGGTGATTCAACCCCATGGTTGTAGAAAGGCGGACATTGGCTGTAAATATCTGAACTCGTCGCACTAACGAATGGAGATCTTTTGAACATTTGCCATGGAAATAGCGATCGATTTGCGACGTTGCGTCTGTGGGAGAAAAGAGCTGCAGTGTGAAAAAATGTCATCACCCACAAGGCTGCGTAGACGCCTTTGAACTGGAAAGTGAGGATTGGGCAGCTCCAGCCCAGATATGACAAACACTTTTAATTAATTCTTAGCAGTGTTTACAGATACACTGATCCGGGGTAAAAGTGCCGATCTACAGATAAATAATTCCATCATTTTACTAGTACTATCCTAGTAATGATATATATGTAACTATTAGTACTATGTTAGTATATAATTTACTAAATTAAGCTTAGTGATTCACACAGTGAGAACCGAACTCGCGATATTATAGAATTAGTTTGCAAAAAAAGAAGGACCTGCAATGTTATCGGTTCTGACCTGACATCTCGACTTCAATCGCTTTCCCAGCGCCGTGACGTGACTTCCTTCAGTATTTTCTGTAAGTATCTTCATGGCAGTTGTTCTGATGGGGTCTCCTCCTTGGTACTTCGATCGCATGAACTTAAGCGTACTACTAGATTGACTACCATGTCTCATTGTTTTACTGTTGAAATAACTAGATGTAACCATAAATTCTATTTTACATTGGTTTTTTTCTCGCACATCTCACGTGTGGGACTCTCTTCCGATTTCTTGCTTCCCTACCACCTACGACCTTCAAAAATTTAAATGGATCGTCAATTACTGTCTTCCTGAAACCTATTCTTTTATTGTCCTTTTTCCTCACTGATGTCTTCTCATTCTCTTCCACTTCCATTAACTCCACGCGTTTTTGTGGCATTATCGCATTGTTTGGGGTGAAATGATTAAAGAAAAAAAATACATGACCAATATTGATAGAGCTTAGTTTGAACCAACCCAAGGTTACTAGTATGGAGCACTCGATAAGGCTAGAACTCACGACAGTAATAATGATCTACTAGGCTAACCACTGCTTTTAAAGCAGGGTGGTTAATTGTCTCCTCAAGATGGAGGGTTAGTGAGAAAGTAGTCTTTAATCGTCTAATGAGTCAAATTGTTAAAAAAAAAAACAAAAAAAAAAACAAGTTGTATTTGAAATGAAGTAATTGTCTGTTGACCGGGAAATTAAATGCGCATTCTATGTGACTTATATACACATACATGTCACTGAATTAATATTCTTAATTTCGGTATCTCGCTTATTTTCACTGGGCGTAGTTTGGTTTGTTACATAGTGGCAATAATATTACAACCGTAATGATTGAACTCAGAACACTAGCGAATTTGAACCGCAAAACTAGTTTGTTGACCATCACATCTTGGTTGAAGCTCACGCTTTTCTTTGAAATTCTTTTGCCGTCTCGTCTCTTAAAAAGTATTGGATTAGCCAAAAAGTTCCTTTCGCTTACTTAAATAAACCGAACGAACTTTTTGGCCAACTAAATAGATTCACTGTTGGATTTTTTTTTTTTCTAGGCAGTTTTTCTCTTAATAAGCCTAAGCAAGCTCAGCATTTTTGTTTGGGTTTAGAGTCTCTATTTTGCAGTCTGCCGTTCTCACACTTGAACTAAGGTTAGCAAAAATGCATGAGTCTGCTGTTCTTGTTAGGTGCCTGGCTGGCGTCCCAGCAGGTACTGTTGCCTGTGCTAGTATGTACTAGTCGTGCTCCTTCATTTGACCAAGACAGCAATTATATTTGACTAATCTGAAAAATCAATTAATTAGCCCAACCAAGCAGAGTCCGATAATGGATTGGCGTACCCGCTCCTTTCCGATTCTCTCTTTTCCTCTCCCCCCACCCCGTATCATTTCACTTGCTTCCCTATCACCTTCTTCCTTTTCCTGTCTTCTTTGAAATCTGCCGTTATTTCACCACAAACCAACCCGTTGTCTTATCCCGTCATCGGCTGTCCCCACTCCCCCAATATTAACACACTTTACACACTAATCATTATTATCATCAGCATTATCATCATTCTTTGTAATTAATAAGAGGAAGTTGCAATGGTAATGGCGGCTACGCTCATCTTTCGTATCATCAGACAGTTCTTTAACCAGGAATTGTTGGAGTAAGTTTTTTTTTTTTTTTTTTTTTTTTTTTTTTTTGAAAACTGAGCCTTTGAAAGACAAGTCAGACAATCATTTGCATATTTAAGATATTTAATAGAAAAAAAAGGAATTATAATAAAGAGGGATGAAGTTTATAATGATTAAAATAAAAAGAAAGGAAAAAAAAAGGTACTTTAACTTTATTTGTCTGTATTGTTATTTCTACTCCTACTTCAATCCCACCTTTTAGTTTTTGTTACGAAGTGCTGTTCAGAAAAGAACACAAGGGCTTCTGAAAATCTCTCGTCCAGATCAAGAAGTTCTTTAAACTTTATATATAGCAATTTCTAAAGAATCAATAGATTTATTTTTAATCCAGCGTTTTTGTCTAGTTATAATTTAGTGGATACTTGTATTTGAAATAGACGCCTCGTTTTTATTATAAAATTTCGTGTTTTTCAAGAAAATTGAATAATTCTGGATTTTTCTTTCTCTTATGGATATCTTGTTTATGAAATATAATCCTTATCGTGACTCCCTCCGTAGTTAAAGGGTTCCACATTCATCAGTGGATCCCGTGAGGAAAAACAATGTTGACTGGGTAAAAGTATTTTATTTTTATTTTTTATTTTTCACTCCATTTTGTTTATCGTTTCGTTTTATTTAATTCTTTGTTCGGGATGAAAATTCATTATACTTTTACCGAGTGGGGAACAAAACAAGGAAAAGAGCCCCGCCCCCAATTTTGGGAAGAGAGAAAGAAGCGCCGGCGTAGAAAAGGAACGGGATAATCTTTAAGATGACTGTCGTCATTCATTCTTTCATTTTTCTGACTTTTTGTTTTCAATTTCCCATCTCTCTCTCTCTCTCTCTCTCACTACCCCCCACACACACTTTGAAATAATTTTCCATCAAAGCCGATGAAAGGAGATTTCCTAAGAGTTTTAAGGTTTTTATCATAAATTTCCTCAGGGCCCTACTATAACGGGACTAGGTCATTTATCGAGGGGGCAGGATTAGCAGGTACAGAAAACATAGTGGGCGGTTAAAGACGCATAAAGTTTTTTGGTGAGTAGGCAATGTACGCATTTTTTTGGTTGGGGGGGGGTGCCCCGCTTTTTAAAAAAAAAATTTTTTTTTTTATTTTATTTTGGTGGGAGGCCCAGGGTAGGTGGCCCCGGGTAGGTGGCCCCGGTGAAGATACTACTTCGTCAAGAAATCTGTTTGATGTTTCTTCTTCCACCATTTTATATTCCTTTCGCTACGCTCATTCTTTTTTTAGTTTTATTTAGTTCATAAGTTTAAGACGTGCTCCCTCTGTATGCTCTTAAAATCGAACACGGTTCACAAAATTGATTTTATTTATTCTCTGCAACTGAGACCCTGTGACTTAGTATAACCCGTGGATGCTAATTATAAAGGAGATGTACACTGCCAAGTAATCCCTATCGCCACGAGAAATACCATTAAGAACATAGCATAACACCCGACGATATCTAAACGTGTGTTTTTTAGGTTTTCCAGTCTCGCCCTACTCATAGTGTCGAACATTTTTGTTAAGTCAGCAACGCTCTTTTCGACACTTTTTTTTTTTCTTTCTCTTGTACCACATCCATGTTAGTAGTGCCACGACTAGATTTATTTAAAACCACACACTCTCAATAAAGCGGTCTTCGGCAACAGGAGACATGGATCTTAGTGGAATCCTCGAGAATTTTTTTCTCCCCACAGCTGAAAGTAAATTGACCCTCTCTGCAGCTTGTGGCAGGAGCTTTATCTCTTTGAGATGTACAGCTTATGGCTAATTTTGCTAGTGAATGATGTACTTTCTATTATTGTACACAATTACTGTGCTAGACGAGGCTCAGTTTTTAGCAAATATCAATAGAGGTGACAGGTCACAAATTAGTTATCAGCACAGAAACCAGAATCGAAGGAAAGGTATGAGTTCACTTCCTCTTCTTATATTTTTTGCTAGATATCGTGATGAACTGTCTCGTCACTGACTACTTTGGTAAGTCACTTTCCAATAAACATTTTACCTGCCCAAGCAGGTTACAGCAAATGGCGAGATGTTACACAACCTTAGAGATACCAATATAGACTTGTTTTTGTCTACATATATTTGAATTGTAGAAATTGCTAGATTTATTCTTTATTTAAGCTGGGAAGTATTTACTACTCTTGTCGAGTCGATAGCTTAACCTTCCAAGTTATTTAACCTATAACTGGGAGAGAAGAGATGGGGTTCATACCTTTCCCAAGGGTATTTACGCGAAAGTGAATGTACCGAATTCTGCCATAATTCGGACACGGCTCGTCGATTTCTCGTTCCGAGCCTTTCTCCATTACACCACATGCATATTCACAATTCAGGATATTCGTGCAAATTTTGAGAATGATTCTCTAGATTCTATATAGTTACCGAGCTATTTTAGTTAGCCATTACTATCGAGTGTTCTATAATTGTAGCCTTTTGCCAAACTGAGCGAAACTAGGCCCTTTTTGGGGACTCGAAGTGTAAACTAACCAAAGTTCAGTTCCAGTGGAACGCCTCATCAAGCTGTACTTTCCCCATTACATTAAAAAAAAGTCTGTTCATTCATTTCCTGTCCCTGGGGCATCTCCTCTCCCCACTTCAGGTGCTGTAAGTTTGGATGTTCGGGTGGTGTAATGGATAATAACTCTAAATGGCTAATCGGAGACCCAAATTTCAATTCTCACTAGGTCCGTTACATTCACTTACGCGTAAATACCCTTGGGGATGGTCTCTGAATCCACCTACTCTCTCCCAGCTATGGGTTAATTAGTAAGACTTGCATCACTATAAACCATTATTATCTCAAAAAGAAACAAAATTCTTAAAAACTAAAAATGTTTTTGGCCTTAAATAATCTGCAAATGGTTTATAAAGCGTAGAAAACAAATGTATCAATCAATCTCCCACCAAAAAAATAAAATAAAAATAATATGATAATATGCCAAGGAAACTGTTCAATCTCTCGTATTACCCTTTTGGGGACTAGCTTCATTGCTTCAGGTACACGTTCGGAATTCCACGTTCATTATGGCCCTGTGTCAAACCTACTGCCATGTGGTGGAGTTTAGTAAATAGAGAATGACTAGCTAAGATTAGTATGCTTGTAAAATCCGAAAACACGCAACATTTTGATTGCAGTGGGTACGAATGTGAAAGATGTTCTCAAGGTCTTAATTTTGAAATATGACCAGTTAAAGAGTAAAAATCTGTACCAGAATAGCCGCATCCTGCGAATCAATATTTATTATTTCTGTATACACTGGTGGTACGTATATTGGTGAGTTTTTACGCCAACTGGCTGTTTGATGTGGTCTGAATTGGCACCTGAGTAACGTCCCTTGTTTCATCTCGATTTCACTACTTACCATTTGGAAACAGGATTTTATCACACGAATTGCACGCGTGAAACAAATGTAACCTATGACATTTTGTGTGTAAGGGACACGACAACATTCAAATAGTGAACGGATACAGCTTAAAAAACGTTGTCTGTTTACACAGTGGTCAAACAAGGTCCGAGATCAACTAACTGATGTTTGCTCTTAAAACCTCTTTAAAAAGTAAATATCCCAGTTTCCAGAAACTTTTAAAATACTTTTTCCAAGTATAAACTCGATCAGTCGATGCCGGAGCCTACATAAGTGAGAACATAAGTTATTTTAGTGACTTGGCAATTTTACTACATTTGGAGAGTACGAAAGTGTATATTGGTCACTTACAAGAATTTATGTAAAAAAAAAAAAAAAATACTGTTCAAGAATTCCTTGAAGGTATTGGTAAGAAGGCGAAGGTCGTTCACAGAGCTATGCCGCGATTTTTTAAATCTTAATTTATGAATTTTACTCTGGTTTCTTAATTTTTTTGCCTAAAAATCAATACTCAACCAAGTTGCTTTTAGTTTTATGTTTGCTTTAAGCAGAAAAAAAAATAAGTATATTCTAATTATCTAATATACTTAATTTAAATTTTTCTTTTTTTCTATGTAACTTTTTTTAAAAATTATCTTGCATACAAAATATAAAAAATAGTTTCACTTCATGTTCTTATAAAAAAAAAAAAAAAAAAGAAAGTTTAACGCGTTTCAACGTTAGAAAGGTTCCGTTAATATAATTTTGAAATTTAGTGAAAGTCTAACCTGGTTTTTAGCAGGTGGCAGAACTGAATACAGTACAAAATAAAAAAAAAAGTATTTACTTCTTTTTTTAGTTTTGTTTCGTTTCTTGTTTTTATGATGTTTAGCTTATAATAAGCGACACCGATATCAGTCGGGGTGTTGCTTGTTGGGATTTAGTCAAATTTTAGTCCAGTTGCTAAAAAAAAAAAAAAAATCATGCATATCGTAACATTTCCATTCATTACCAACTTAAAAAATGGAATTTCATGGGTGCTTTGTCTCGTTTAAAAATGGAATTTGAAAACCAAAACCAGATTTTTGCATTTCCGTTTTGTTTTCTTAAAATTTTTTGTTTATTTTATTTATCTTAATTAAATTGATTTTTAACCAGTTTTGGCACTCAATTTGTATTTTGGATATTGTTGAATGTTGAGAATCAAAAAGAAATTGGTTGTCAGGAATGTTACCGGTAAAATAGCCTTTTAATAAAAGTTGCATAATATAGTCGATTTACTGCTCTCTAAAATAAACATTTCTTGTCGTTTTTTCCTTACTTTTTCCCTTTCTTCCTGTTTTTTTTTTTTCTTCTTCTCATAACTTTGTATTTTAAAAGAATCATAAAGAATCATAATTAAATTAGAATAGATAGTTTTTAATATTCTGGGGAAGTACAATTTTTAAATTAATGCGATGGCTATCTGTACCTCTAGATTCCTTTCCTTTTTTTACTATCTATGAATTTTTGGAAAGATAGTGGAGTGGTTTCCTGTTGCCGCAGTTTTGAATTCAGTAATCCTTCACCTTGACTGACATTTTCAAGACTAGAAAAGCCCAGTCTACCCTTCTATTAATTAATCCATAATAACATTTTTACGACCTAAACGCAGAAACAACTTTTCAGACCTGAAGAAATAAAGTTGTTAAACTCTGCCTAAGAAAAAAAAAACAAAAAACAACATAACTTAGTTCTTCCTTTCCAGATCACCTATCGATCTTCTTGGATCGATAATAAAGCTTATCTTTAGTCTTCCTGTTACCAATGAGAAATGAATGCAACAAGTGACCTTTTGAACGTCCAGAGTTACTAAATTTTGAATTTTGTTATTTGCAACTTTCGACGACGACTTTTTTTTTTTTTTTTTTTTTATATTTAAAAAAAAAAAGAAAAAGAATACTTAGTCTATCAATGACGAAAAAAAATGTCAATATTGTTTTTTTTGTCTTTGTTTTTAATGAATAATGTAATTACTGACTAACTTTTGAAGACACATCTTCGAAGGTTATCGCATTTTATTTTACATGCAGCTGAGAATTAACTCTTAAAAAAAAATCCTTAAAGAAATACACTTGTTACTTCTCTGGGGGTGGGGGGAGAAACGCATCAATTGGTTTAAAAATCTATTTTTTTCCTTTTAAAAAAGTTTTAAATTAAATAAAGCTTGCTACTTTCATCAGTCCAGACCTGACAGTCATGGAGATGGGTTGTATTGTTTGAAACTCAGAAATTCCCTCATTTCTGATGGATTTCCAGGTTTAGTTTTACTTTTTTGGGATTTAAAAAAAAAAAAAAATTAATAAAATAGAAAGTATTTTTCATCGGCACTGAAGAACGTAGTTTATCCAAGATACTTCAAATAACCAACTTAACATGCAACTATGTATTATTTAATCTTTTTTAAAAAATTAATCTTAATCACTGGATAATCAATCGCGTCTGAAGAAAACCAAAAATTACCCCGAATCAAGACGATACCTCTCTTAACAATCGCCTTGCCCCAAACCAATTTCCCCTGTATTCATCGCATTCCTTCAAAAGATCGAAACACGCATGCGCAATTATGCGCAAAATGGCTGTTAAAATGGCTCAATATATTTCTTTTTTGTTTTTAAAGTATATTAAAATATTAGACTTTGAGTAAGATACATTATGTAGTAGATTCTGAAACACTGTCGAGCCCAACCTTGCTTAAGTATAGAATTCAGTAATTTTAATTTAAAGTTATGCAGTGTAAGTAAACTGTTTTTTTCCGTCTTTCCTTTGCATCTGATAAAATAATTTACATAAAAAAAAAAATAGTCTTTTAATTTTTCTTCTTGAGATTCGTGCCATTTGATCGTTTCTGACTTTTATTTTCTTGCTGTCTTGTCATTCGCATTGTGATTTTTTTTTTTTTTGGTCTGTCCTGATTAAAAATTTATGAAATCTATTTTGGAACCATCCAGATGAACTTTGCACAAAGTCAACGCAGAAAAAGAATGCACAATTTTAAATAGCGACGTTGACCGTCTTATTGATTGATTGTAAGTCGAGAATGGTTAGAGAAAGATTTTTTTTTTTTTTTTATTGTAATCTGGGAAAACGCCCCACCCTGTCTCCCTTTCTCTCTCAGTCTGCAAATAAACTTTGGATATTATTCAGCTTCTTCATCTTTGTATTTTTTGTTTCTTTCTCTTTCGACGCCTTTATCCATTCTTTCCATCTCTCTCCTTTTTTTTTTCTATTGTTTAAAACTGATCTATCAAACAGATCATCATCCCTCTTATCTTCTCTTCTCTCTTTCTTTAACTTATTCCTTTCATTTCTTTTTCTTTCTAATCAGCATAATACCCATCAAAATTTATGGGATTTACATACGAATCGGCACTTCTGTCTTTGATCTCTGTCTGTATGCCCTGTAAAAACAGCCACACGCGCAAACACTACATTGCGCTTTATTTACGGATTATTTCACTTTGTATTGCCATCATAAGTTTGATTACAACAATGATACTAACTAAGATGTAGGATTTTGATGTAGGCGATCACGGCTCTCCACAGATTCCCTTTTTTGCATTATCTGTGAATTACCATGCATTATTGGGAAAGATGATAGTGATTTCCCGTTCCTTTCTCAGTTTCCCTTCTCTTACTTAAGCTAATTGGAACTTAAAGCGAAAGGGAACCAGTCGACCCAGCTATTTAACCTGCAGCTTGAAGTAGAAAAGGTTGATTTATGCCTTTCCTAGGGTCATTTGTACGAAAGTATCCTGGAATTCGAACGTCTCCTCTTTCCTCGTCGATATCCATTTTTACAATACACTTTCTTTACTTTAACCTTGATAACTTGCTATCACTAGATCCCTGAAGTATAATGATTGCTTTATTTATTTCATAATTTCAGTGTAACCCGGATATAAGAGAGATTTTCTCTGGTCCCAAATTAGAGCCTGTGTTAATGTATATAAAAAAAAAAAATAGACCAAACCTGGATATAAGAGACTTCTCCGGTCCCGACAACTCTCTTATATCCGGGTTACACTGTAGTCACCTCTATATAAGTATCGGCTTAAAAACATTTTCACTTTCAGTCTCTCTATAGATTTTTTTTCCTCAAGAGAATTTCTCTATCAACAAAATGGGGGTTTAATTAAGAACACATTTTGTAATCTTGAAAATGTATCTGTAAGCTTTTCTTACGCTGCGTGCCATCCTTTCTCAGACAAAACAAAACCCAAAGAGAATATGGTTAAATTCGTTAATAATACAAACTAAAACAAGTAGCAAAAATGTATTTCATAGTCAAAGTTTCTGACGGTATTTTCAGGGTACACTGTTTTTATCGGGCCTCCTTTTTTCTTTAGTCACTCTTTTCTTATTCTGCTGCAGTTTTACATTATGAATTGTAAGGCTCTCACAACATATGAATGCTTGTCTGCAATAAAATATTTATTGTTGATCGTGGGAAATTCTTGGGATTCCCGGACCAAAGTTCGATGTACAATACATCGTGTTGCCTCTTCTCACGGGTCCTTGATTTCTAGTACCAATGTGACTGCAATAAGCAAGGAACATACACCGTGGGCTTTTTTACTTGTTGGCTTTCTTTACAACTGATTGAAAATAAACCGAATTTTGTTTTTATAGTCAGTCGAGACAATTCGAATGGTTACGTTCTTGGGTATTATTGTTGATAAAAATTTTTCGCACGACAAACCCTGAATTACCTCCCCATCAATTCTTTAACTAGCCTCGTATTCCGACCTCGCCTTTGAATTTGAGAAATCATTAAAAAAAATAGCGGGCATAATGCAATATAATTTATTTGAACTATTTTCCCGAAGTAAAAAAAATGGATAGCTATGGAACAATTCATGACTTTTCGTTTTAGTGAGTTTTTTTTTTTTTTTTTTTTTTTTTAATAAAACGTCCACTTCAGTTTAAAATGCAAATTGGACGCAATATAATATGTGTGTACTTTCATGGTGCTATTTTTATTTTTAAAAAATGTGTATATTTATGCGTAAATAAATATTGTAAATCGTTTATTTATTCTAATTCTACCAATAATTGCACTCGATTTTTGTGCAAATGTTTAAGAATTCCACTTGAATAGTTTTTGAAATTCTTTGATAAACTCTTCTTGTCTATTATGATTGATAGGGTGCATGTGTGCCTAAAAAGAAAAAAAAAAGTTTTCACTATTTCCCTCATCTTACTTGTAGTTGCTTTTTATTGCAACTATTCAGATTCTCTGTCTACAGTGATTGCTAAACGATAGATTGAAGATAAGGAATAATCCCCAATAAGACTTGAACGAGTTTCAGTTTTGGCCTAGGAAGTTCATTTTTCCATAACAGCTCTGCCACTTGAACTACTCTAGAGCTTTACAACCATATCAAACAGTTTAAACTGATGCCCTTTTTCCCCATATATCTAAATTATAATTAACTATAGTTTTAGAAAGTGAAAACTATGTTGGAAAATTTCCAAATTTTCATCTAAAGTAAGAAAAAAAAATGCAAACTTTCATCAAAATGGTCACAATTTACAGAAAAACAAGGTGTCAGCTTAAACTGACACCAGGAAGATATGAGCTTAGAAAAGTTTGCATTTTCAACTTCTTGTATCATCCTGGCAAAGTTTCAGGTTATTTTTTGTTTTTATTCCATTAATGTGCATCATTCAGGCAAAATAGGATTTTTGTTTGTTCTCTAATTGTTAGATAGGTGAGCTTGCTTTTTAGCAATGATGATTGTGAATTATACAGTGAACAGATTGGTGCTAAAATAGAGAATTATCAAAATAATTAGGTGGTCATTGAAGATATTTCAGTTAAAGGAAGTGAAAAGCAGGTTATAATCTAACCATATCTGTTTATATAGAGAGCACACAGGGAAGAACAGTTTATATATATATATATATATATATATATATATATATATATATAAAATTGTGTGTGTAAATGGTGATCTTCAATATATGCAAATATTTTCAGAAATCCTAGCAAATTCTCAAAACCCATGCTTGGATATGATATAAACCTGTTTAAAATTCTCTCAAGAGCATCTTGCATTGAAAACCTACATATTAATCATAGAACTGCTGGAAAGTTAATAGCTCAATTTTAGACCATTTCTAATTTACAAGATCTACAGGAAGAGGTGAAACAACCGAACTGGCTCTTTTCAAGATTGACAATGGAGCTAACAGCTTTTTTGCTGTTACTTCTTCATGGGCATATAAGGTAGTTGTGGAAGAATAGTTGCACTGAAATGTTCACTCACTCTATTCTCTGTCAACAATTGTGGCATGCCAGTGACAAGACTTTCTTTTATCTAACAATGAAATAGAATCCAATGAGAAGTGAATTTGTACCTTTCTCTGGAGCTCATTTGCTAAGTAAATGTCATGAAGCTCATCCAGAATTTAAACTTGGTTTGTCAATTCCATATTCCTTTTTACACTATATTAATGTAGAGATACATGAATTCTAATGGTTTGTTAGATGTGATCAAGAATTAATGTAGAGATACAATGGTTTGTTTCCTATCTTTTCTTTTAGTCTTGTTTCAAATGTAAAAATAAGACATACACTATTTATTCAGTTATCAGGACATTTTCACACGGGTTGAAAAAATATGTTCAGATAGTTTTGGATAATTGAATACCTAAATTATCCAAAAAAAATGAAAACAAAATCATTTCCTGAAAGAAATTTAACATTTATATCAAATAACATTCTCAAATGCTTTGTCCAGTTTATTTTTGATAACCAAATGCAATAAATTTTGTCTGTTTCTTGTTGGCCTTGTATTTTTCTGCCGCTAACTCCTGAAACTGGATTAAAGGAGATTTACTTGTAAGGTTGGCTTCTGGTTGAAAGTGAAACCAACTAAAAGTTGTCAAATGTAATCATTGCTTTACTGTTTGGAATTGAAAATTTGAATATTAAGTATGATTTTCTAAATTCCCAAAATTCTTGTCTGAGATTAAATATTAGAATAGATTTAGTTCAAATAATTCAAAAATATTTGGGTGACTTCAATTTTTCTTATTTCATGTCTAGATAATCAAAGAAGTACTCTGTATGTAAAATATACACACACACACACACACACACACACACACGAGAGAGATATTTGTTTTAATTTTTTTTCATTAGATATTATCATAATTATACATCGATTTCCTTAGTGTCCTTATCTCAGTTGTTATAGTTACAGTATTTCAACCACTTTACTCTCCAGTCTTCTTCAGGTGTCTGTTGTAGTTGGTAAATTTCTGAGACTTTGATATCCTCTCATTAAAAGGGAGACAAATATCATCACAAGGACAAAATAACTGGATATTTCCTATCGTGAATGGAGAAATGAGAACAGTCTGCCCCTGTGGAATGAATAAAGTGTTTGGTTCAAAGTTCTCAGAAAGTTACCTACTCTGACAAACACTTAAAGAAAACCAGAAGGAATAGTGGTTGAAACATTTTGAAGACAACCAATATGAAAATGCTACTCTCAATAAATATGTATATAATGATAATAATAAAGAAAAAAGTCATTTCCATCATTAACATATCTGTGTTTGAACATGACTAATTTTTGAATAAAATAATGCTTCTTTAACCAATTCAATTTGAAACACTGACATTCTGTATCTATCACACACATAACTTTACCATTTGTCCATGCCTTGAATATTGCTGCCACATATGGTCTGGTGCTATAGGGTCTTGCTATATATTTAGAAATCCTCAATGCTATTGGTCCTGACCTGGTATCTTGGCTTCAGTCACTTTTTCACCACCATAGTGTAGCTTCCCTCAGCCTTTTCTATAAATACTTTCATAGTAATTGTTCTGATGAACTTTCCTCTATAGTAACTAGACATTATGAATTTAAGCACAGTACTAGATTGTCAGCAAAGTCTCATCATTTTACAATTGAAATGACTAGATGAAACTAACTTCTATGCTAATAGTTTCTTCTGTCGCACTTCTCGCTTGTGGAACTCTCTTCCATGTCAACTTTGATCTTCAAAAATTTGAATGCAGTGTCAATCGTTATCTTTTATCATCTTAATTCTTGTTATTTTTCTCACACATTATCTAGCACTTGCATTTTACTGGCTCCATTGCTTTGCTTGGGATGAAATTATTTAAAAAAAAAAGCAAAAAAGCTTGTCATTCAAATTTAAATCAATTGAAAGTAAAGCAAAAATTTACTAGCAAACTCTCGTAAAGCTTTTCAAAAGATAACTGAAATATTCTCTCACAGTCAGTAATCCTCTGTGTCTTAGTGGCTTTGTCTTGCTTGGGATGAAATGATTAAAAAAAAAAAGTACATCTTTTACATGCTATATAATTGATATACTTGTAAAATCTGCTATACACAATGACACTGTTTCCTCACACTCATTTAAAATTGTACATATGCATCATACGCATGTGCACATCAGTTGGAGAAGTTTATCATCTGCAGTATCCAGAAGTGACATGCTTGGAACAAGACTTGGAAGTTGCAACAGCAGCAGCAGTTTTTTTTTTTTTTTTTTGCTGAATTTATCTTCAACTGTGAATCTTCTTTTTTTTTTTTCTCTTCTTTTTTTTCTGTTCTTCACAGTTCGTCAGTGGATGATTGCTGGTAGTCTGCAGTCTGATACTTTATCAGCAGTTGTACCACTGATTTGCTGTTTAGAATCATTTCATCTGGACCCAATCAACTAAACCAGCCAACCAACCAAACAGCCAGCCAGCCAGCCATTTTTGACATTTCCCATAATGCTTTCTTCTCAACTGCAGCAAGCACCAAGCCCTGTTATCTGCACATCTATAGAAAAGAAGGTCTCATCACTAGACATTTCATATACACTTTTCATCATTAACTTCTCAACAAATATTATAATAGAAACTTTGCAGATTTTACAAGTACATGTGTGTATTAGATGGGTTAAAATTGCATGTGCAAGTAGCATAATGGTTATTGGCACTGACAGTATAAAATGCAAACAAAATTCAGATTATGAGCATGTCTCATTCACTTTGCACTAATACCCTAGGAAAAGACATGAATATATCTTCCAACTATAGATTAAATAAGAGGGCAGTTTGGATTTTCTTAGAATGGGTAGCAGCCAGTCTAGAAAGAAAGAATTCTCTGCTTCCTTGTAGTCATATCTCAACATTGATATTTTTTTTTTTTTTTTTTTTTTTTTTTTTTGGCTTATCCACCTTTTTGAAGGTTTTTTAAAGCTAGAAAATTTTTTTGGATTGTAAGAAATTTTTGGAGATAATAATTTACTCATACAAGTGCTACTAATTGACCTATAGCTGGAGGAGAAGAGGTGGATTCATGTCTTTCCCAAGGGTATTTGCTCATAAGTAAATATAACAAACCCAAATGGAATTATATCCATTACACCACTTGTTCATCCAAACTTACAACACCTGTTATTCCCAAGCAGTCATCCATCTAGGTACTGACCAGCCTTGATGTTGCTTAACTTTGGTGATTATTCAAGGGTCAGTGATTCAATGTAATATGACTATAAGCCCTCAACATGGAAATAAATCCAGACATTAAATCTGGATGTGGTTGGCTGTCAACATTAGCCTCTTTATAGCAAGTCCTCCAATCAAGCTGTCCTCTAAATTGTAATATTCTGGATTCCCTTAGGTCTTATCAGTTTGACCAAGAGACAGGGACCATTCTGTCTTGGTAGTAAATGACCTTAGTATACCAGTGCCTAGGCTTGGACTCCAGAGATGTCATTCATGTCTCACTACCTGTTGAGCTTGACTAACCAAGGCATTAGTATTATCTTACAAGATAAATGGATACAGGATATAAAAAAAAAAATCTTTTTTTTAGTATGAACTTGTCTAATTCAGCATTTTTAAGTACTTTATATTTAGCAAATGTCTGACTGGGATGGAGGGAGGCATTTAAAAAAAAATATAGCATAATCTGTTAATCTTAAATTGTAGTTTGTCATTGGCTTATACTCAACAAGTAATTTAAAAAGGAAAAGTTTTGTCTATTGAAGTAAAGATTTTTTTTTTCTTTTGAGAAAGTTTACTTAAAATCTCTTAATGAGATTTTCTGTTGGTGGGTAACATTTTCAATCACAATTATAACTAAACTGACACCCAGTTATATATGTTACTAGCAATAGAGCCCGAGGATGTAACAGTAAGAGATAGATCAAGTATCGACCATCATAAAGACTGAAAAATAAAATTGACAAAGATTATTGTTTAAGGTTGACGGACACACATGTCTTAATTAGTTTTTTTTTTTTTTTTTACGAATTGGTCAAACTCAAACAAAAACATTGTTTTAATCGATAATTAAATAGAATTTTATTATAAACAATTGTCTTGTAAATGGAATTTTTAAAGCATTCTGAATATAAAAATAAAGAAAAAAGTGTGCAAGACAATAAGAAACACTACCTGCCAAAAAAAAAGTGAAGTTTTGTTGAAATCGGTTGAAAAATGTAGGAAATCCAATCTCATATATAAAGGAACACACACACACACACACACACACACACACAAACAACCTGGGTTTTTATAATAAGCATAACTCGGTATGAGTTGTCCCCCTTTCATTCTTGTGACAAAATCGTGTTTTCAAATTGATTTCATGCAAAAACAATTGTTTTTCCAATTTTTGGCGCTGTCAGAACCACCGCAAGGTAATTTTATGTAGTCCTGTGAAATTTTGTAGAAATCAGTTGAAAAATGTAGGAAATCCGATCCAATATATAAACGTACAGACACAATCTGCGTTTTATAAGATTAAACTAGAGGTAAAACCTGATTATAGTTGCTAGGTATCTCATATATGCTGAATTTATCCTCTGGAGTTAATAATCTTGTCTTGCTTGTACTGACTTTATCAGCACATTTTAAATGTCCTCTATTAAGATTAAATAAATAAATTGCAAAATTTTAAAATTAGCCAACATGGCCATATTGAAAATATTTGTTTAGGCTATAAATTTGTTTTATGTTACAATATTATTTTCTCTTAAATGCAAATTAGAAATCATTTGAGTTGAAATTTGAACATTATTTTGTATTTGACTAATCTGGCAAAGTTGAAACTGGTCAATAAGCAAGCCTGTAACCAAAATTCATGACAACATTAATACCATAATACTTTTGCTACCACTCTGGAAATTTAGTGTTTTTGTAAACCTATACTAAAATATTTGGGGGCTATTTTAGTGAAACACCAACCCTATTTTTAATGGGTTGTGTTCTCATGTTCAGTATGCCTGTGTTATGAGGGATGAATCATGTAGCTGGTGTCCTGTGGATAACTGTATCCGCAAATAAGCTTATACTCAGTGGGGTACCAAGTAAGGTACTGGATCTATGGACTGTGGGTGGTGTCAGTTTGATGCAGGAATTTCATTAAGTACATGGTAACAAAAATGGTGGTCCGAAATGTTTGTTTTTTTTTTTTTTTTTCTATTTTAATTATTTTGGCTAATGCAAATCCAGGTCTGCATATGGTTGTGATTAGAACAGTTTTTGAAACTGCTTAAAATATACTATTGTGCCTCCCACTAGTAAGTTACTTATTATAATGTCACCTTTCCTTTCATCCAGTTTCACCTACACCATTTCACTGGGGAAAAGCTTGCCTTTTATTTTTATTTTTTATTTTTTTTTTTCTTATACCTATTTTGACTGATAGGCAACAAAAATTAAAAAAAACATGGAAAATTTTTGTATTTTTGTACACATGCACCAAAATAGTTTTTAATAAACCCCACCATAGTAGTAAAGAATGTAACATCTTAGATTTTGGTACACACTCCCCCCTCCCTGCTGTAACTGGTTAATCAATGATAATTCTTTAAGATGTAACTTTAAAAAAAAATCAATATTTAGAATTTTTCCTCTAAACAAGTATATCTCTATAAGTACATAAAAAAATTACTTATATAGATATAATATAAAAATGGAGATAGATATAAAAACAAAAATAGTACATATTTATATTTTTATTCATTGATTTAAAAGAAAAAAAAAATTGTCAATTTAAGATGGATTAATAAATTAACCATCAGACATAAAACTTAAATTCTCCACAATTATGCTTTCCTCATTATCTGATGAGGAAAGGAGGCTTGGAGAATCTAACACTGACAGGACATATTAAAGGAGAGCAAAACGGGGAAACTGCAATCTACCAACTTAATGAATTTGTGTGAATCAATGACGGAACAGGAACAAATGATAGCAAGGAGTCAAAAATTACTTAGAGCGACAAAAGACAGAAAGTTGTGGAGTGCTATGAACACTCATGTCCGAAAAGGATAGCGCACATGAGATGATGATGTCAGCATCATTTAACATAAAAATAAGGGTTTGATTTTTATCAGAAATAACAAAACTTGTCACTTTTTTTTTTTTTTTTTTTTTAAATCAAACATTGTTTCTAATCATATTTTTTCAGAGTTCAACCTTGAACACAGATATTTATTTTAAGTGCTTTATCTAAATTTGTTCAGTAATATGAAGGGATTTAGAAAATTCTATTTTGATCAACAAATTTTAACCTTTCTAAATTTTTAATGAACTTAAATATCAGATATGTTGATATTATAAAGAAGACTTTTTTTTTTTTTTTTTTTTTAAATATATTAAACATGTTAATGTAATACCACCTGCCATAATTTAGGAAGTTATTATTCCAAGAATTTCAGTTGCTCTTGATCTCTTTGTTGGAACATTTAAAACTGAGCCATTTTCACCTTCATCAGGTGTACAAAGATACCACCTATAATTTTGAAATGGGCCTTTATAAATCTAAGAGTTTTTTTAAATGTCTGTATTTTTTGTTTTAACTTTGATTGTTAGGTTCCTTATTCTTTCACAGCTGAAGAAGGCTGTAGGATGAATTGGATGAAAACATAGTGCTAACAAGCAAAGCAACAAAAGGCTCAGCTAAATATTGACATAATCTTTTAATTGTGCAGATGCAGTCTTGCCTTTGTCTTCAATGTCTTTACAGTGGAAATAAGGCTGAGATTCTCTCTTAAAACCTTTTTAAAGATTTCCTTTTCATCTCTTTTCAGTTCCACTTTCTTTTCATTTTTTTTTTTTTCTTCCAATTTGTAGTTTTTTTTTTTTTCTCTTTCATATTTTTTTTTCCTTTTATTTTTTGTTTTTCACACACAGTATAATCCTTTTTTCGTTTAAAAAAATATCAAGAAAAAGTGAGGTAAATTTGTTTTTTTTTTTTTTATTATCATTTTTGTCCTTTTTCAATAACATGCTTCAGATACATTGTGTTGTTTGACATTTAAAAAGTCAAGTGGAATTGATTTAAAAAAAAAAAAAAAAAAAAAAAAAAAATTAGAAAATGTAGATAAGGGGGTCAGTACAAGTAAATCGGTGGCATGATAGAAGGACTTAAGATATTTTGAAAATTTCTTTTATATCAGTCATCATGGCTGACAACAGATTCTTAAAAAATATAAATCCAGCTAATTTTAAAAAAATATTTTTCCTTATCTAAACCTTTTTTCTTTGTTTTTGCTAAAAATAGGAACAACATATTAACTGCAGGCTTATCTTTTGTCTTGACTTTTTATTTTTTTACTTTATCACTTCTTATACCTAATGTATTTGTATGTATGCATATGTGTATACAGATAACTACAATAATTATATATATATATATATATATATATATATATATATATTTTACCTGGTTGTGGAAGAGATGAAATTTCCTGTAAACATTACTGATCTTATCCCCTCCATATATTTATTTATTTATTTTTTTGGAATGGAGTATGACAGAAAAAAAAAGGACTTTTCTATCTTTCATTGTACTTAAGTTTTTGCAGCCGTATTGTCACCACCATACACCCACCCACCCACATCTCTCTCTATCCATATTCATCCTAGTTATTCCATGTTTCTCATCATCCCAGAATAGAATTTTTATACCGTAACTGGATGGCACCATGCTACTGGAATCAGCTGAAATGTTTTTTCTTTACTATGTATCTTTTTGTTGTTTTTCTTTTTTAAATTTTTGCATTAGTTTGTCCACCCACCATGCCCTTTACTTCACTGTTTTGAATTTCTGATTCACTTCCTCACCTTCCAATTCAATCTTAGCATATATATATATATATATAAAAGTTTGATTGACAGGTCTTCTTTCTAACTTATTAACTGTATTCTCATTTCATTTTTTTTTTTTCTGTTTTCCTTTCTATTATTCCTTTCATTCCATTCTCCTTTATTTCTCTTCAATTCTTTGATTTTCCTGTCTTTTCCCTGCCATATTTTTCACTGTTTCTAATTTTCCTAGCATTTCTCACTCTCCCCTCTCTCTCTCTCCTATTTTGCCTAACATTTCTCTCTCTCTCTCTCTCCTATTTTGCCTAACATTTCTCTCTCTCTCTCTCCTATTTTGCCTAACATTTCTCTCTCTCTCTCTCTCCTATTTTGCCTAACATTTCTCTCTCTCTCTATTTTGCCTAACATTTCTCTCTCTCTCCCTATTTTGCCTAACATTTCTCTCTCTCTCTTTTTTTGCCTAACATTTCTCTCTCTCTCTCTCTCCTATTTTGCCTAACATTTCTCTCTCTCTCTCTCCTATTTTGCCTAACATTTCTCTCTCTCTCTCTCCTATTTTGCCTAACATTTCTCTCTCTCTCTTTTGCCTTGCTTTCTCTCTCTCTCTCTCCTATTTTGCCTAACATTTCTCTCTCTCTCTCTCCTATTTTGCCTAACATTTCTCTCTCTCTCTATTTTGCCTAACATTTCTCTCTCTCTCTCTCCTATTTTGCCTAACATTTCTCTCTCTCTCTCTCCTATTTTGCCTAACATTTCTCTCTCTCTCTCTCCTATTTTGCCTAACATTTCTCTCTCTCTCTCCTATTTTGCCTAACATTTCTCTCTCTCTCTCTCTCCTATTTTGCCTAACATTTCTCTCTCTATTTTGCCTAACATTTCTCTCTCTCTCTCTCCTATTTTGCCTAACATTTCTCTCTCTCTCTCTCTCCTATTTTTGCCTAACATTTCTCTCTCTCTCTCTTTTTGCCTAACATTTCTCTCTCTCTCTCTCCTATTTTGCCTAACATTTCTCTCTCTCTCTCTCCTATTTTGCCTGACATTTCTCTCTCTCTCTCTCTCCTATTTTGCCTGACATTTCTCTCTCTCTCTCCTATTTTGCCTAACATTTCTCTCTCTCTCTCTATTTTTTGCCTAACATTTCTCTCTCTCTCTCTCTCCTATTTTCTCTCTCTCCCATTTTGCCTGACATTTCTCTCTCTCTCCCATTTTGCCTGACATTTCTCTCTCTCTCTCTTCGATTTTTGCCTGACATTTCTCTCTCTCTCTCTTCGATTTTTGCCTGACATTTCTCTCTCTCTCTCTTCGATTTTGCCTGACATTTCTCTCCCTCCATACATGTCTTTTTTTTTTTTCTTTCTTACCATTTTATCCTTTTCAGAATCTCTATCTAGATAAAGAAAAGCGGAATAGTTCTTTTACTGTTTAGTATAAAAAAAAAAAAAAAAAAAATGATAGGAAACTTGTGGGTAGTGATTTTTATAAATTCAACAAGACTTCTTGCCTCTTCATACTCTTTCCTTTTCCCTGCATATACCCCCCCTCTCTCTGTTTGATTAGCTCATAGTCTGAAATACATAAAACTCATCCATTTACAGAAACAAGAAGTAACTACATTGTTCATTAAGTTGACCGATATGATTGGTACACTATTCACCTAGTCCATTTCCGGTCCTGTTGTTCCTGTAATTAAAAGGAGTTCCACAATTCAGCCCAGTAATACTTGATTTTATGCCTAATGGAACTTTTTACTGATCACAGCTACTCTCTTATGGTTTGTTTGCGTTTCTATCCTAATTTGAACCTTTATCATATTTCTTTCTCTCTTTCTTGCTCTCTTTTTCTTGGGGTTGACTAGCATGTGAGTTTATTTATTGATTTATTCAGTTTTTATTTTATCCAATTGATTCTGTGGCTAAACCAGTATTAACAATGAAATGAGAAATTGTTATGGCAAAGGGAGATACTTGTGGAAGCCAACAAGCACAATGAAACTTGGGGATGGTGAAATGATCGAAGCTTTGAAGTTCTTTGATATCCTTTCTTTAAAGAATATGAAAATAATTTTGTATTATGATTCCCCGCTTTTTGTGTGTGTGTGTGTGTGTGTGTGAGTGAGAGAGTCAGACAACGATGACTGTACAACCAGTCATCATTGAGCGTTCTTGCTTGTTCCCTTACCAGTTTCTCTATTTTCACCCTTCTTCCACTCAGAACTTAAAGTTTCAGGGCAAGAAATCTATATTTGACAAGATCTCTAATTATATTTAATATTGAGGCATTATGAGTATAAGTTGGACTAACTACTTGTTTACAGTATTTGGTTAAACATTAGCATACTTTATATCTCAAATTTGAATGTAACAAGCAGGAGATTTTTTTTTTTTTTTTTTTAATTTCACCATTCGTGACAGAATGAGGAATGAGGAAGTAGCTATCCCACAGTGTGGGATAGCTACTAACAAAAGTGATGAGAAGAAAAAGATTCCAGATGAAATTTGGCTAGGTTATTAAGAAAAAAGTCACAAGAAAACTTTCCCCACTTTGTCATACATTTTTTTTTTTTTTTTTTTCCCAATATTGTTCTTGATATATAAAAATACATATATCACTATATTGTATATATATATATATATATATATATATACACACTTAATTTTTATGCAAGTTTTGTTTTTGCATTGAAAATGAAAAGAGGATTGTCAGTGGTCAGGAATTAATGGAAGTGTTACAGAACTATTAAAAATATGCTGTAAATGGATTGCTAATGATTTTAGTGTAGAAATTCACTGGAAATCAGTAAAAAGGGATTGTCATAAGTAACATCAGCATAGATTAAGCCTACTGTTTGAACTTGATATATTGGTCCTGTTATAATTTGGTTATCTTTTATGCTAAATTTAACAAGTTTTTTTGTTACGTAAAATTAATAACATGAGTTATTAAAATATAGGACTGACTGACATTTCTGTCTTAGAAATGTTATTGACAGGGATCCGTACACTTTCTTCATATTTCTGTGAGTTTTACCTTTCATTCTGCATGAAGGTATTTAATTTTTTATTAGATCTCCCTTCTTTATCCATAGACCTTTCTCTCTCTCCTGTTCTCTCTTTCTCTTTTTTTTATCCTCTTTATTTTATCCTCTTTATTTCTCGCTCTTCCTTATCTTTTCTCTTTTCATTTCCCTTCTCATTCCTGCTTTCTCTTTTTCTTCCTTTTCTTTCATCTGTTGAACATCAGAGCAATTTCAACCTCTTTTTGTTGACTTGGACAATACATTACACCCCCCCCCCAAACTCCTGTCCTCTGTGACAGTGACCTGCAGCTTCTCAAGTATTTCTAATTCAATCTCTCCCCTTTTTGCTTTCAACCCCAGTTGTTAATGGATGCTATTTTGAATTACATGCCTCCCATCTCTTCAGTCTTGGATCCTATCTTAGTGGTTATAACATTGGGCAGGCGCTGACAAATCTTTATTTCAATACATTGTACTTGATTATTGAATCTACTCATTTTGTTTTTAATTTTAAAACTGGAAAAATTAAATAGATCTTGTCATTTATACTCAAGCATATTTTTTTTTTATGCACCTGCACACACACACACACACACACACACACGCCTGGGTGGGGGTGCTGAAAAATTCAATTCCTTAAATTCCCAATTCCCTAAATCTGATTGAATTATCAAATATTAGATTTTTTTTTTTTTTTTTTTTTTAAATTGGTCAGGCCAAGAATTTTTCAGCACTCCCTTGTGTGTAAATCTATATGCACTTATGTTCTGAATTTAATTATGTATGTTTCTGGAAGGAAATTTATTTTCTGTAGCAGAATAAAAAAAAAAAAAATGCATGACTCAAATATCTACATACCAGAAAATCATTCATGTTCATATAATATACATAAATAATTTTTCTTGGAGCTTCTCTCTCTCTCTCTCTCTCTCTCTCTCTCTTTTTTTTTTGAATCTGGATTGAGTAAGCTTAAATATTTGGCAGGTTTTTGATTTAGATAATTAAAAAGGTCCAAGGTTTGGATCCTGAATTCATTTTGGAGGGGGTCTAGTCTTACTACCTGTCTTGTATTTAGTCTGTCTTTGAAATGGACCATTCACTCGAATTTGGTAAAATATTTGTTTTTTCTTGTTGCTTGGAATTCCTAATTGTCTCCTGAGGAAGTTCTTTTATGTACCATATCCTTCCAGGATGTGGGAAATCATGGCTCTCTATAACTGCCTATTTTCTGTAGCTCTAATTTTTATCCTCTTACTCTCCCTCCCAGTTTTGTTCTTCTATCCACTTTACACAAGCTTTTAGGTCCATTGTTCGATGTTTCCATCTGGGGCAGAGGGGAAACCTCAAGTAATGGACCCAAGAAACTTGCCTATGAGTGTCAGATTCTTCAAGTCACTTTCCTCATTATTTATCTCAGAAATTTCAACTCTTTTGGATTCTAATTACAAGTGTCCTTTTTGTGTCTATTTTCCTTTTAAATCTTTCTCATTGTTCCCATACTCCATTCTTATCATCCTTCTGTAGAACCATATCTCTATCATCTCAAGTTTTTTCATCTGTGAGGAAATTGTCCAGCATTCTATAGGAGGAGTGATATTACATAGCAGTTTAGCACTTTTTTTTTTCTTTGTTTCTAACAAAATTTCCATATTTAACATCTCACTTTCTGCCTTATGTGAATATTTCTTTTAATTGAACTGAACAGTTCATTTTGTTTGCATATTTGTTGTTCTCACTGGTCATGTTTAGATTAACTCCCCATTATAAAATTAGCTATTGGTCAAATTCACTCGCCCTTGTGATTTTTGTTTGTGTAAATAATTTTACATGAAACTGTGGGATATTGAGATATGATTCTCTGGGAGAATTTTTTATATGCCTTTCAGGACATGGACAGTCATGGCTCTCCACAACTTCCTGCATATTGTTGCTCTAAGTAACTTCACTTTCCTTTATCTTTGTGGTTTTTGTTCAGCTATCCATTTACTAAGGCTCATCATGTAGGTTACTCAATGTTACTTTTGCCTTCATACTGAAAAATATACCATATAGGTAGTATATAATATGAAGTCAATTTTTGTGTTTGGGTTTGTCATTTCTCATTCTAATTCATTCAAAGTTACTAACTGTACAGCATAGTCATTTGGAGACCAGCCTCATATCCAAAATACCAATGCATTGGTTACAGTCTAATATTTGGATATGTCTGTTATTTTTACCTGTACTCACAACACTTGGCTTTAATTGATGTGCTGTGTGTAATTTGGTCAAAAGCCAAAAGCCCTACCTTAGGCTCCTGGAGATTGATTATATTTTTTAGACTAGACATTTTAAGAATAGATCTCTATTGACCTCTCCATCTCTCTAAGCATTATAGATATTTTCTATCTGGGTGGCGGCTTATGTTAGTGCCCGAGTCCATTGGTGTCTGTAGGTGCCCATTCATCAACTCAACCCAATCCTGCCATCCCCTCTTTTAAGATTGTTAAAAACTAGCCTCTTTGTTTAAAAGCATTGCCTCCTTACTTGTAGCATATCTTTTTTTTCTTTTATGCTCCAAATATTCAGGGCCAGATTAAGCTAGTAGATATGTTATAAAGTGGCCCTAAAATTAAAAAAAATATGTATAACTATTAAATCCTAAATTATTTACTTAGTGCTAGAAATTATGAAACAGGTAAAGATTTAAACTTCTGTCAACATAATAAACAAAGAAAAATATACGGCAAATGATTTTAATGTGATTTAACGGTCTCGATATAATGTCATCTTGTATGATGAATAATTAAAGATGCTGCTCCTTTGACAAGTAAATATTATTACCACATCGTAAGATGTTGATTTTATTCAAGAGATTGAAAGTATTTAATGTGAGACCCTCAAAAATTCATTTACTGCTTGGTTATTCTGACAGTGAAAATATTCAATTCAAATGAAGTAGGGGAGTTTTTCTTTATCTTTATTATATCCTAAAGATGTATTCCAAAAGCTAAGCAGAGTATTAAGAAACAAGAAAATTTTGTTAGAAATAAAGAAAAGAGTACTGAACTGTTAGGAGATATCTGTCCTCCTATATGGCAGTGAATGCTGGACAAATCTCCTCACAGAATCAACAGAAATATGGTTCTCCAGAAGGATACTGAGGATACCATGGGTCGAACATGTGGGCAACAGCAAAATTTTAGAGAAAATAGAAACAAAAAGGCTGCTTATACTTAACATCAGGTAGAAACTGGTGAAATTTCTAGAGCATATGAGGAAAGAAGGCTTAGATAACTTGATACTCACAGGACGTATTGAAGTCACAAGGGACAGAAGAAAACAACACATAACTGGAGTAAATGGATGGTGTAACAGGGTTTAGAAAAAATAAAACAAAATTTATTAAGAGGATAGGAAATTGTGGAGAGCCTTAATCACTTACATCCTGAAGAGACTTAGCACATAGAAGAAAAGTTTTTGACAATATCAAGTTGAAAAGAGTAATGAAAACGTTGTTGCTAATGCTATCAAGACAAAATGATCTTAATTGAATTTAATAAATTCTTATTGGATTCCAAAAATTTCTTTAAATTTTCATAATAGCTTAAAAAAAAAATTAAACATGGATAATGCTAACTTATACAAAGAATGCACAATTGCCTGAAAATAAAAAAAAAATAAATTAAAATTTAAAAAAATTATTTTAGCTATTTCTTTCATTAGATGACATCCTCTGCTTTAAATTTCCTTTTTCACTAGACTTACGACCACATCACATTGAAACACCAGTTTCTATATGATCATCAAAGTTAAGCAATGTTGAGCATGATCATTACCTAGATGGGTGACTTCTTGGGAATACTATGTGCTGTAAGTTTGGCTATGCGGGTGGTGTAATGGATAATGGCTCAGAATTCCAATTTCAGTTGGCTTTGTTATATTCACTAACACACAATACCCATGGGAAACATTGGAATCCACTCTTCCCCCTAGCTATGGGTTAATTAGACCTGCATCACTAAACCATTAACTTTAAAAAAAAAAAAAAAATTTTTACAATCTATAAATAATTTCTGGCTTTAAATAACTCGCAAAGAAAAGAGGACAAAAAAATGGTGGATTATCCTTAAAGTAGGAATTTGTGCATCAGTTCAGGTTAAGCATTCTGTTGGAGGGAGGATAAATAAACACACACACACACACATTTTTAAAATATTGATCATATATAGAGGCCACACAAAGATGAATGTTTAATAAAAAGAGGAGTTTATACAAAGTACTGGTTTGGACTGAATCTAGGCCATGGCTTGAACTATGTGCTCTGACCTGAAGATACCATAAAAAGTTAAAAAAGAATTCTTCTTCACCCTTCAAAACTTATCCCTTTTTGATGTTATCTAGTGTTTTTAACAATATAAGCTACACATATGACACTGTGTTGATGGCCAACTCAGAAAACTCCAGGACCATCCTAAGCAGAGCAATGGAAGAAAGCACTAACCATCAACTGCTAGAAAACAGAAAATATGATCATCAGCAAGAGAAACAGTCAAAGATGCAAGTTACAAATTGAAGATATAAACATCAAGCAAGTGTAAAAGTTTAAATATCTGGGGAAAAGCATTTCAAAAACTAAGCTAGCTGCTGAGAAATAGAAAAAAACCACTGGATTGCTATGAGATATCAGGGCAATGAATGCTGGACAATCTCACCATGAATGAGGGGGTCGGGCTTAGCAAAGGGAGAAAAACTGCTAAGAGATAGGAAGTTTTGGAGAGCAATGAAGGAATGTAGCACATAGAAGTGTTTTTTTTGGGGGGGGGTCTTAATTTTCCTTGTCCTTTAAAATATAAATGGAACTCTAGAACGAATCAGTAGATATTGAGTACAGCAACAGTATTAATGAGAGTAGCAAAGCTGACCTCATGACCTCAGACCCCCAATTCTCTTCTTGGACTAATAATAAAATCAAATATAGGAACAAATTTGTAAACCCTGAGACAAAATAATGACTTAAGTTCTTAATGATGATAACAGGATTAATACGGTGAGGTGGGGGTGATGATCAGTTACCAAACAGAAACTAAAGAAAGGAAGGAAGCAAAATACCCATTCTACACCACTCTCTCCACTGCCTGACATAAAAGAGAAGGCAATTCAACAGTTCCTTGCTAAACAAATGTTAGTCAGTGCGGGGTTTTGGTTAAAATGCTTTGTATGATTATCTTCTGATGTATGTTAATAGAGAATGACTGCTCAGCGGAGGAGAAGAGGTAAGGAGGATTGTGACTTTATAAACAGACATTTCCAAAAGGAGAGGGACTAAATGGTGTCACAATGTGTTTAATGATTAGACTAATTGGTGATTGGAGGGAAAGATCAGTCTCCTCTTTTTCTGTCTTCATTTTCTCAGTATTTTTTTTTCTCTTTCTTGACTTTTCTCTTGTATTTTTACCTCCTTTCTTGGTTATCATTTATTTTTACTTTGCTTGTGTCTGTTTTTTGTTTTATTTGCTTTTTTTGTGTTTTTTTTTATATTTTCTAGTTTTCTTTCTTTTCTCTCTTCATGTCTCTTTTTTTGTCTCTTGTCGTCTTTTTTTATCTCTTTTAGTATCCTTTCTTGACTCTTCTCTTGTCTTTTGTCTCTCTTCATCTTATAAAATTTCTATGTTCATTTTTTGCAATATTTAATTTTAAATAGGTTAATTTTATCATTTTCATACTTGCTTTCTCTGCATCAATGATATACAAGATAAGGTACTTCATTTTGATGTTTTCAGTCATTGCAAAAATAAATTTCCACTTCTTGTTTCTTAGATTTTAAAATCATAAAATAAAAATGTACTTTGTTAGTTTCAGCTATAATTATTACTTGAAAGTTAATTAAACAACTTCCTACTAAGCAATAATATACCTCTTATCATTCCATGATATAACTAGTTATCATCCTTGCACTGACAATTTTGGTTAAACTGAATGTCTGATATTTCTTTTCAGGCGGAAACAAATGTTTTCAATGTTTTATCAACTTGCAGTCTATTTTTTCTAACATTTTGAACACCTCACATCAAATGCTTTTTTAATTATTAGAAAAGCCTTTTCTAATTAAGTAATTATAGTTGCCATAATCAAATTGTATGTATGTGTCACAGTTTCACCAATGTCTTGATGATGGAGGGGCACCTTATCTATCTGGCCAAAAGGGTACTGAGGTTAATGATGGGGTTTGGAAGTATTTTAACTTGGATAATTTAGGGAAATAATTGCTGGCCTTTCTCTTTGCAGATTACAAGTCAGCTTGTACATTTTATCAGTACTTTGTAAAGAAAAGAGGACAAAAAAAAATGGTGGATTATCTTTAAAGTAGGGATTTGTGCATCAGTTCAGGTTAAGCATTCTGTTGGAGGGAGGATAAATACACACACACACATACACGCACACACACACATTTTTTAAAATATTGATCATATATAGAGGCCACACAAAGATGAATGTTTAATAAAAAGAGGAGTTTGTACTAAGTACTGGTTTGGGTTGAATCTAGGCCATGGCTTAATTGAACTCTGTGCTCTGACCAGTTCTTGAACCAAGACCTGCAGGTCATTTATCACCTCACATATATTAGTTAATGACAGGTGTGATGCTGTGTGTATTCTGAAAATATAAATATATTTCTCATTGGCTCTCTTACCTGTTTCACTTATAACCCGAAGATACCATAAAAAGTTAAAAAATGATTTTTGCTTATGTTGTAATACAAAACTACAGAGCCACTCAAGGTAGTGTTACTGAATGATGTATAGGATGAGGTGGTGAGAAGTGCAGCTTATGATGTTATGTGGGATAAATAACAGTTAACCCTAAACATTAACAGGTTAAGATTTTACTGATCAGGAAAACATACTTTTGGGAGTTTATTCTAGAAGTCTGAGTGGAACTTCCTTCTTAGTAATCGAATATGAAGAGAATGAATATGATTTTGTCCCAGTTTATGTGACATGGCAGATCTTAGCTGCAAATATATATATATATATATATATATATATATATATAATATATATATATATATATATATAGGAAAAACCTTAGAAATCCAGTGTTGGTAATAAATTTATTTTGATGAATATAGGCATATTCATTTCATCAGACTGACTATAAATATTATAATTATTATTATAATTTGCTCTGTATCATACATTGAGCTCTTATATAGACTAAAAGTCCTTTTGGAATAATCCCTACCAATACAAATCTATAGTGGACAATTTTATGACAAATTGATAAAAATGTTTAGTGATACATTTCATCCTAAGAAGGAACTTCTTCAGGCTAATAATGCTTTTTATTGATGGACCCAGTCTTACCTATAAATTTATGTTCAGAATCATTTAACATATCTTATAAAACTCTAGCTGTTACAATGTTGAATAATGAAATAATAATAGATACAAAAGTAAAAACACTAGTGATAGAAAGCTGAATTAAATTGGTTAACATCTAGATATAGCAAACATAAAAATTTAGATTTAAAGCTGAGTGTCTCTCTACCTTTGACATATTCAGTGTAAAATTGAAACCAATATTTGTTATATATAAGTGGGTGGAGATATATATGAGAGTGTGTAAATATAAAAGTTGACATTGAAGTAAAAACTTAGTAGTGACAGGCTATAGCATACCTTAATATTATATTTTTTTTCATATATATAATATTGAAAAACATCTGAGCAAGGATTTTCATCTTGAAGTTGGACTGACTTTGAGATGAAAATCCTTGCTCAGATGTTTTCAATTTTTTTTCATTCAATAACCAGTATGTGTATGTAAATTAATGGATTTATTTTCAATCTGACATTTTTATTACTTAAAAAATTATGATAGTAAAGCATGCCGGATCAAATGGTTCTTTCCCTACAAAGGGGACACAGGTTTGATCCCTGCTGCAGAACACTTTATAATTACTAGGATTTTTCAAATGTGCAGGCTGATAGATGTAATACACACTGTTTAATAAATAAAATTGAGCACATATTTCAAATATATAGCATCTACTATAATAACATTTGAAGTTATATATATATATATATATATATATATATATATATATATATATATATATATATATATATAAATAGGTGTGTTGAAGAGTTCTCAGTCCAACTCACCTCCCAAAATCTGGCCAAACATCAGATTTTAGGATGTGGATTACCCACTACTTTTCAACCACCCTGTTATATATATCTCCATATCCAAATATATAATTGGTGTATACAGAATGAATTCCAATAACCAACAATTTTCTAAGTATATGTGTGTGTGTGTGTGTGTGTGTGTGTATATATATATATAAGATGCTTTTAGTTTTTGTACAATTTCTCATGTGATCTTATAATTTTTTTTTCTTTTCAGTAGATAAATTATATAAGAACCATCCAATTGTTCTTCTTTTTTTTTTTTTTTTTTTTTTTTTTTCCAAGCGCTTTCGGCTATACATTTAGCCATTTTCAAGGTTGAAATATATTAACTGTTAAGAAATAGATTGTATGTATTTGTTTTCATTTTGTAAAACATAGTCAAGATATTGTGTACATATTCATAGTTGATATTATTGAGTGCTGTTTTTTTGTTTTTGTTAATAAGGCTTCCATAAGTTTTAGCCTTTTTACATGTAGGCAAAGCTATTATATTTATCAACAAGTATGTTATGAATAGGGTCCAGTAGGTCTCCATGAGTATTTAAATGAGACCTAATTGAGCTATGATCAGAAAGATGTAATGTGAGTCTTCTTGTCAAACATGTTGTAGTGGGGCCTATATAATTGTTTATGAATTTTGATTGATCAGGAATATAATTCCTTAATGGACATTTAAATTTGTAAATAGTAGTTCTATTTAATTTTATTCCAAAAAGTGAATTATTATTATTTTTTAACTGTAAGGTTGTCAGTTTTAAATTTTTTGTAATAAATAATTAGTCTAATTTTGTTTTTATTCACACATACATACATACATACATACATATATATATATATATATATATATATATATATATATATAAAATGTGTGTGTATGCACATATATAGCTGAAGACTAAGTGTAAGGTTGTAACTATCATTCCTTAATAGTATGTCATACCCACAATCTCATTTATATTGTTATTTTCTTTTTTCCTCTATCTCTCTCTCTCGCTACCCACAACATTCCACTGTCTTCCCACTCATGTATTCATCTGCTCTTGTCCCTTCAGGCTTAAAATAAATGAAATTATAGAGACAGGTATGAATGACCCAGATGTGACCAAACTATCAACTGGAATAGAAACAATAGAAAAGATACAGGGGTAGGGGGCTGACAAGTGCATTGTTTTCTCTCTCTCTTTCTCTCACTCTCTCTCTCTGTGTCACATTTTGTTTCTTTCCCCACATTCCTCTACATTGCAGCCATTGGCTTATACAAGTGGTAATCTGTTTGGTCTCAAGACTGCAGTTGTCACTGCTAATACTACTGTTTCAATTAGTCCCAACATTACGCATAAGTTAATCTTCTCTTTCAGGCCAAACTTATTGATTTGCTATTATTTTCTTTCTTTTGTCATGCTTCTTAATTTATTAATTTTTTTATTTTTATTTTTTTATTACACCTAAACTGGTAAAAAAAATTCTTTCATCTCCTCAGAAACTCTGACATTTGTTATAATGCAAGTAGAGAGATAATTTCTGTCCAGTATTTCTGTCCAGTCTCAACAGTGAAGCACCCACTGGCAATCAAACTTGACTACAGCAGGGAATAATGGTTTTCAAGATTAGGAGCCATTTCTCTATAATAAAAGATGTCCTCGAGATATATAAATGTTGGATCTAAATATGTATATAATAATAGATATCCTAAATATTTACTAACCTGAGCTTCTTTTCTTATATGGTCCTCAAAAGAGCCCCGCCTTGCCATCTCACAATGGCGTTTGAACCCACTGCATTCGTAATGGCCTATACAGTTAGTTTGCCGACTATTTTTCTACCATACTCACATTTTATGCTAGTGGCTAGTTCATGGCATTGATTTATAAATTATCATAAAGAACAGTCATGTTCAGTCTAAAAAACATTGTCGTCTTTATTCTGTTATTTGATTATTCCCTTAGTGGTGTTTTTTTTTTTTTTTTTTTTTTTTTAAGTGTTTAATCCCAAGCAAGGCAAGAAGCCACTAGCACGCAAGGGATTACATAGCGTTGGAGCTAGAGCAAATAGGAGTGATAGAGGAAAGGATGAAGAGAAGGTTAGGAGATAGATCAGGGCATCTGGAGACATCAATTGACATTACATTTGAATAGTTGGAAATTATAGCTATGAGGGGAAACTGGGAAAGGGGAGGGAGTTCCACAGGTGAGAGGTGCGACATGAAGCTATTGGAGTAGAAGAGATGGCTACATTTAACAGTTTTGACAGTGAAAGGGTGTGTGCGAGATGTGTTAAATCATTTGTTTTGGGCGATTTATGAAAGAAAAACCTGAAGAAAAAAAGACTTCTGTGTTAATCATATTTTTAAAGAATTTCTCTTTTTAAAAACAGTGTAAGTCATCTATAAACAGAGAGAAAAAAAAATTATCTCAAGTTATTTTAAATAGCTCAATATAAATTTTATTTCCAAAATACCTATCTGTTGCTTTCATTAGAGCTATAAAATAAAAAAAAAATATTTCAAAATGGGTGGAATTCTAATTTCTACTTTTTTTTTTTTTTTTTTTTTTTTTCTTATGGATTAAGTGTTCTAGGTTATGAATATTATTATTTTTTATTTATTTGATTTTCAATCTTTTAAAAGTTAATAGAGGGGGTTGAGTTTGCTCTGTAAATTCTTAATAAATTTATCACCCTATGGAAGTCAAAAGAAATTATGCTCATATCATGATTTCTTAAAAAAAAAAAAATAAATTGTTAAAATTCATAATCGGGTGTTCTTTTTTGGTATATTACTATTAAGCACTCTGGATTACAAATAAAAAAATATATACTTTTCTATAATTTTAGGAAACCACATCATATTTGGTTTCTGTAGTGGGGATTAACTTATAATGAATTTACATAACAAACTGCCCACTCTATTAGTTTTTATTAGAAATTTTTTTTTTTTTTTAATATCTGGAATAATATGAATCTGTAGTTATAATAAGTACCCATAAACAATAAAACAGACAATTCAAAATGGTTTTGTAAGAAGAAAAAAATCTCTTAATTCAGTGAAGGAATTTTTTTTTTTTTTTTGCAATGAGGTGGCTTAATCTGGGGTATAGATCCTGGCCACTAATTTATATTTAGACCACCTCAACCAAGGATGAAAACATGAATAATCATCAGCTTCAAATTACCCAACTATGAAATAATTAAGGGATATCAGAGGAAATTTTTTTTTTTTTTTAATTATCTTTTCTTCATCCTGCACATAATTTTTTTAAATGTTGTCTTGTTTGTCCTTATACTTTCGAGTCCATTGATCATTCTTCTGAGCTGTTTTCTTTAGACTGATTCTCCATTCTGATAGTTTGATTTTTTTGTTGTAAGATTTTGTTGCAAAAAAAATCTGAAATTAAAGATTTTTTTTTTTTTTTTTTTTTTTAAAGTTGCATTTCATTTCTGTCATTGCAGGAGATTGTATATCCAGATGGGAAACCCAAAACAAAGACTTACAGGATCCCCTCGTTGGCTCAACCATCAGTCTACCATGAGGTAATAGAATTAATTAAAAGCATTTTTAATACATTCATCTCTTTATGCTTTTACATTTATAGTGTCCTAAAATGAATTCCTCAAAGATTTAGTTATATTTTTGTATATATTTTTGTATATATTTTTTATAAACCATTTGAAATCTTTTTTTGTGAAGCCTAATTAAGGATGTTATTAGGATGTATTGAAAGTATTTGAGTTTTGAAGGCCATTATTATTTTTTTTTTTTTTAATTCTCTACATATATCTTTTGATGATTCATTAGCTGGAGAACGCAAAATGAGTCACTCTTCTGGAGGCTAGCGTCAGCCATGCCAAAAAGGTTCTCTAAGACAAAAGAGAGCCATTTCATTTTGAAGCAATTAAAATTAGCAAGACATTTCTTAGCCCAGTTAACAACAAATTGAAGGTCATTTACCCCTCTTATTGTAACGAGGCAGTCCAGTGTGATGGCTGTCCACTTCTGTGCTCAAAATTTTAGAACCAGTTTTGGGAAGTGTGGTTAGATATTGCTTCATTTCTTTCCAATGCCTAAATACTACAAGCATCTTTGAGGCTCTGTTTAAAATGAAGCCTCAGCATAGACAAAATCTACTTATATTTGCAGTTATAACATCTGAAACCAAAAATACAACTGTGGCATATTGATGAGATATACAATTATAATAACAATAATATAGTGGAATCATAGTTTTAGAGCAAAGGTTTGTGGAGAATAAAAATTGATGCACCCTAATGTTCTTGCTCTCTTTCTCATTCATATATGTGTCTACTTATTTTGAGTATGACCACTTTGTTAAATTAACCATTGCTTGACTCTTTCATGTAATGTAGTCCCTGTGATTCTAGTGATAGACACTTGTACAACATGAATACTAATCTCTAAACTTCAACTACTATAACTGAGTGAAAAGTGTGCCCAAAGATGACTGGCGAAAGCTTCATTTGCTGAATTTTAATTCAGAACTTCCCTTAGACTGGTTACCACCCAAGCTTGAAAATCTCAGTCTGCCCTACTATTTAAACATAGTTGGAGGAAGAAGAAATGAATTCAAATGAACTCAACTGGAATTCAAACTCAACTCGCTTATTTCACACTATGTAACCATTACACCACCTGTGCATCCATCCACACACACACACATATATATATATATATATATATATATATATATATGCGCGCTTTTCTTTATACTGCCAGACTGTATAGAAGTGGGATTAATTAGTTTATACCACAGGTGTTGTATAGGATTCTCAATATAGAAGTATGGATTATTTATTCACTTTTCCATAGAGGTAATATACAACACAGTCAAATCCTGAGAGTAGATAAAATTGTAAAGGTCCTTCAGTACTTCTGTTTTGTGATGCCTCGGCCATCAGGGACTGATTCTCGCTCTACACTTTTAAGTGCAATAGGGAGATACTGCTTAGGAATTTATTTTTTTTTTTTTTTTTTAAACTTCCAAGCAAATCATGGTAAGAATTTGAATGATATTTTCTCTAGCTACTTATATAAAGAATTTGGTCCTATCAGGGTACTCCACTGTTGTGACCTTGTGTCAAGTTAAACTTGAGCCTGTTTGGGGGTTAAGATGTATATTTACCATAGACAGGCCCTTCTTAATTTCATAAAAAGGAAATTGTTTTTGTCATCAATTACTATATTATATTTTGAGGAATTTGTTTGGGACCAATACAAATATATATTTAGATTTGTTTTTATATTCTGGATGTATACTTTGTCTAAAATTTTGAATTTTTTTTCTCAAACTCACAGTAAATAAATACCAAAACAAGTAAAATTCAACACATGAGATTAAGTTTGTTTGAAAAAATATTTGGCAAGAGCTATTTTCTTCAGTATAAACCCAACGACCATTAGGATTATATTCTTTTATTGTAAAGAAGGAATTCTATTTTATAAAACCATTTGGATTATGTCTTTTTTTTCTTTGTCTGCCTTATTCAAATTTATCATTAAATTCTAGTGTATTGCATTTGTTTCCTGTGATCTGCGAAATGTTTTGAAAAATATACATCCTGAATATAAGTCTAGGTAAATAAAAGAAAATACACTGCCATATTTTATATATATATTTAATTATGTTTAAGTAATTAATTTGTTTTAAAGAAAAAAAAAATCAAATCTTTTAGAATAAGTGATAAAAATATCACTGATTTAACTTCATTTTATCTCCTGGTGAATTTATTTTTGCATATCATCTCAGGGATATGATTCGAGTTAACAGCCTGCAAAATTCAAGTTCAGTTGATAAATGAACTTGCTCTTTGGATCTTCTTCACATGCAATGGACTGTTTTTCTTTTTTTTTTCTTTTTTCTTTTTATTAAAGGAAAATTGAAACTTTAAAATTTATAATAAACATGGAAAAAGCTAAAACCTTTTTACTTCTTTTTTTCTTTTTTTTTTCTTTTCTTTTCCTTTGTTGACAACATGTGTTGCTCCATTTTGTCCTGATCGTGTTTCTTTAGGCAAAAAACTGTCTAATTAACAAAGTGTTATTTTTCATTTGTGAGTGTGGGGCATTGGTACAAAACAATACTAGGGTCCATTTTTAGAACTGGGAATTTTTTTTTTTCACATGTATTACTTACATTTCTAAATCTTGAAGGCAGTCCTTCTTGGACATCAGGCTAATATCTCAGTAACATAAAAATTATTACTGAAACCATAGCAACAGTATTTTTTATGCTGAAGTTAACTCAACACAAGGCTTAAGAGTCACTCAAGATAGTTACTGTAAAAATAGTAATGATGAATGAGGAGTTGACAGGAAGTGAAGAGGGAAATAAGGAGGATAGATAACTATTTACCCTTGACGTTGAAGAGGTTAAGGCAGTTGTTCAGGGAGTGATTTGACACTCTGTATGCACGGCAGGGAATCTAGAGAAATATAAGTATATCGTCTTGAGATTTGTCTGGGATTCTTGATATGACAGGGACCTTGAACTCTGTTGTGCATGCACACTAAGTTATAACATTCTTGCTCAATTCCATTTTTCATAGCAGTGCTTGGAAGGGAAGTCTGTAGAGTGTGGTTGTCTTGGCACACCGCAGAGGTTCCATTAGTGACCATGGCTTATACAGCAGGTTTTGGACATGCACAACATTCCCCAGATCAGACAACCAACTTATTCTCCATATCTTGCACCTAGGACTTCCTCAACTTCAAAATTCAAATCCTACTTGAAAGTAACAAGATTTCAAAACATTGAGGAAATCCAAGAGAATTCAATGAGGTGGCTACCCAAAATCCCCAATAAAGGAGTTCTAGGAATGCTTCCATGAATGTAAGCTATGCTAGATAAAGTTTGTGTTTCCAGAAAGGGACTACTTTCAAGGAGATTAAATGCTGAATTGTTATGTGTTGTTTTCTTTTTATAACACAAGTTCTGATACTTTTTGATCAGACCTTATGTAATTATATATATATATATATATATATATATAAAAACTGTAAATGTTATTATAGTAGACATGTGTATTTGAAACAGATACTGCATTTTTTATTTATTAAACAATGTGTATTATCGGTGCATTCTTTACTAGTATTTTTACAATGCAGGCTCAAGCCAGCCCAATCCAATTGATGTAATACACACTGTTTAATGACTAAAAATGCAGCATCTATTTCAAATACTATGTGTTGACTATAATTACATTTGAAGTAATAAATATATTGGATTAAAAATAAATCCATTAATTCTTTAGAAATAAATTTTCTCTCACACACACACACACATATATATATATATATATATATATATACACACACACACACAGTGTGGTGGGGGAGAAATATTTGCATACCATAAATTTTTTTTATTTAACATAGATTTTATAAAAGAATTTTATAATCCATACAATATTTGTATATCATGTTGCAATATGAAAAAAAAAAAAATTCAGAAAAATTTGTTATATTAATGAAATTAAAAAATTGGGAGGTGGAAAAAGTATTCGTACAAAATTATAATGCCTATTTCATACTTTGTAGCATATCCCTTACTCAATTCAACAGCAATTAGTCTCTTTCTGTAGCTTTTAATCAATGATTTGCAACTTGATGTTGTTATTTTACTCCATTTTTCTTTGCATATTCTCTTTAGTTCCAGGATGTTTTTTAGAGCTCTTTTATTAACTCGAATTTTTAATAAATGCTGCAAATTCTCTATTGGATTCAAGTCTGGAGACTGTGATGGCCATTTGAGTGTATTGACATTGTTTTCAATAAGCTTTTTTGTAGATTTAGAGATATGTTAGGGTTTGTCATATCTTGTCACACCCATTTAAATGGGAGTCCTAGCTTTACTACTGACCCAAACAAACTTTAGTCAAAAACATCTTGGTATATTTTTGGATTCATTTTACCATCTTTTTATCTCTAAATTACCTGTATCATTAGCAGAAAAACATCCCAAAACCATGATATTACCACAACAAAATTTCACTGTTGGGATTCTGTTCTTCGAGGCAGAGGCTGTGCCATCTATTCTCCAAACATGTCTTTGAATTACAAATAGTTCAATTTTTGCTTCATTTATTTTTTTGTTCACACACAAATTTTAACCAGGCATCCCCATGTTTCTTCAGTAGTAGTGGAGTTTTTCTTGGAGAACATAATCTTACCTGACTTCTATGAAATTCATTGTATATTGTTTGCTTCATAATGCTTTTAATTCTCCCTCTATTTCTCTCTGGGTAGTCATTAGATTTTCTTGAATTTTGCACTGATCTCTACAGTTTTCACCTTTTTATACTTAGCAGTAACAGAACTAATAGTAGCAAATGGTATATTCAGGATATCTGCTATTTTCCTATAGTTTTTGCCTTCCTTCCAATGTTTGATGATGATTTGGGTGGGTGGGGGGTCAAATTTCATAGTTACATGCCTTTTCCCACTATGATAATTATTGTGTATTTGTGTGTAGAGATAATCTTATAAAAGAAATGAATTGTGGAATGTTCTAGATTGTTCTGGTAATAAGATAATTGGAAGAATCTAGCAAAATCTTACAAATAATTATGTAAATAAAACTAGTTTAAGCCTTTTGATATTAAAGACATACTTTGTATGAATAATTTTTTGCCTTGAAATTTTATAAATAACACGTAATTTCATTTATAACAAAGTTTTCTAATTGTTTTTTTTGCATATTGCAGCATTGATCAATGGTGTAGAAATATTATATGGATTTAAAGTTTTTTCATAAGTTACAACTGTTAATTAAAAAAATTCATGGTGTATGAATATTTATTTCCTCCCACTAATACAGGGTGTCCATAAAGTTCATATGCACTTTATAAAATTTATAACTTTGAAGTGCACACGAATTTTATGGGCACCCTGTATATAATTTTTATTTTATTTTTTTTTTATTATGCTGTATACTCTTCTGATGTAGCATATGATTCATTAGCAGTTTATAGTGGGCCGGGCCAAGATAGTATGGTGCAGACATGCATATATTCCTACCTTTCTTAGTGAAATGGGGAGATGCTGCTTGAAGGACATGTTTCTGGTGAACAGATTTCAATTATATGAACATTTCTTGCCATGAATTCTCCATCCAACAGGTAAATGCTGGATAAATCCAGCCTTGAAACTATTATAAATAATATAATACTTTCTTAGTATACCAAAATATACAAAAACATTTATTTAAAAAAAAAACAAAAAAAAAACTCGCTGCTGAAACAATGTCAGGTCAGGATGTTTTTAAATGTAATGAATAGAATTGTTGGCATTAAAAAAAAAAGAAAAAATACTAAAGTTTTGTGGTTGGCTGGTCCAGGTAGCCTCTCTCTTTTCATTTTGATTGGTTGTTTTCTCTCAGCCTGAGTTTGCCCATAAGGTTAATAAACTCAGACGGTAAGAAATTAACAGTTCTACTGTTGTCGGTGTACTTATATATATCTTTGCAAAACCTATGTTGCCTGCTGCCAGGGTATATATACATTTTCAAAATTTACATATACCTTTACAACACCATACACTGACTGATGTTGACATATATAAATATTCTCAAAATGTATATACCTCTTTATGAGACTTACATTGTCTGCTGTCAACGGCCATGAAATGTTGGTCCCCAGCATTTGCATTATAAACTAATGCTTAGTGCTATTTTCAAACCAGCATAGAGATATAGTAACATAAATTACAACCTGTTTTTATTATATTGTGCGTTGGGAATGTTATTTAGCTTAGTTTGTACTGCAAAATATCCAATGGAAACCAAAATGGCAGTGCCTGTAAGAAATTGTTATCAGTGATTTTTACAGTTATTTCCAGTAAATGCAATTTCCTATTTTTCCCAAAGTGGGCCAGCACTGCCAGGTAACAATGTTATAACAATGCAGCAGTGAAAGTGTTAATGAGCTGTGTTTGTGTCTCATTCATAAATTGCTAACATCAATTTCACATTAATACTCCTGGGAATTTAAACTCCTCTGCTCTCTACCTTTCAATAGACAGCTTTACTGTCATTTTTTATTGTCTAATTCTTGTTGCCATCTTGTTACTGAATACAACATGATACAAAACTGAGAACAGATGTGTAAGCATATAATTATGCTTATATCTCCTACAATTACTTCAAATGGCTGTTATGGTCATTGTCAACCTTGACAGATACTAGATTACATCAACCATTTTACCTGACTATGAGATTATATATATATATATATATATATATATATATATATATATATATATATATAATGTCTTTAAAAATCTCTTTAATGGTGCAGTGTTTTAAATGTTTTGTTTCTAGTAATTTGATGATAAAATTCAAGATTATCTTACTATATAACATGCTAAATGTATTTGTGTATATTTGATCTGCAATTTTTAATGTTGGCAAACTCTTTGTTATGGCAATGATAAAATATTTAAAGATGTTTTACAAAGCTGGCAAAGGAAAAGTTCAACCCAGTGAAAATTCAGAGGGCAACAATAAAATTTGAAACTTTCTAGTAATAGTTGCTATTAGTTAAAATGTACTGTCATTTTTGGTAACATGAGTAAAGTATTTTATTTTTGCTATTTCCAGCAGTAGTACATGTTACACTACTCACTAGACGAATACAAAATTATACTACTCACAAGTCTAAAATTATACTAATCGCTAGACGAGTATGAAATTATTGTACTCACTAGATGAGTATGAAGTTATACTGTGTGCTAGACTAGAATATTTTATGCTATTTAACTTGTGATTGGTATTAGGATGTTGGAAAATGAATTTAAGGATATATATATATATATATATATATATATATATATATGTGTGTGCAAATATATAGAAAAATAAGAAAGAACACGTTAGGTAAACATGAAACATAAGAACTCTTATGTAGCGAAGGAAACATTTTTTATATATATATATATATATCTCTCAAATGTTCTGGTGTTTTTACGGAAGTGTGCTGCATGATGAAATTATCAATAAAGTAATTTTCTTGCTCTTATTTATTGATAGTTGAAGGCCAGTGAACAGTTAAAAATTTTAATTACATTTCTCCTGTAAAATTATTACATCCAAACTTGATAAGAAATTCAGTTAAACCTTTGACTCAGTTTTTACTTTACATTGTTATGGAGCAATGGCTAACAATCAAATCTTGTAGAAAATTACTTTTCTCTCTCTTCAGAACATGAGCAATCATGGCTCTCCGCAACTTTCTATCCTTTGTCGCTCTAATCAGTGTTTATCTCTTTACTATTCCTCCTAATCCTTGTTATATTCATTTACACAAGCTTGTAACATAAGTTATTCAATGTTTCCCCACTGCCCCTGTTGCCTTCTATATGCCCTGTGAGTGTCACATTCTCTAAGCCCTCTCTCTTTAATAAATTTTAACTGTCTCTTTCTGATTCTAAGTACAAGAATTGTTCTTGTTCTTTAAGACTTCCTTGGAGTGAAAATGTATCTTTACTCAGTTTAACTTACATTGACACAAAAACACAAGTAAAGAGTACTTACAAGATTAAAGTAATTACTCTAGTAATATTCTGTACATACTACTATAGAATATTATTATTGTGATTAATTTAATCTTGTAGGTACTCTTCACTTGTATTCTTGTGTCAACTAAGGTTTAATTTTAAATTTATTTTACCTCACCATGGAACAATGATTAACAAAAAATGGCTTCCAGAACCTTACTCTTGTAAGATTAATCCTCATGGAATATGACACACTAACAGCTTTGTGCCAGATTTATCTAAGCTTGAGGCCTGTGAGAAGGGGTTCAGTTAGTACTTTGTTCCAGGACCCAAGAACTAAGAAGGAACCCACAACAACCATGCTACACCCATCCCCACTTGAGAACAATCACTTTTTGCTACCCTCAGCCTAACATACACTTACATTCACATGCTCAAACATTACTATACTCAAACCACATTTACTACTTTTTATTAGTATTTATTATTAATTATTGTAGGCCTAGTTGTATAAACATATAACACCAACAGTATCTATCTTCAGCCCTGAGTAGGTGCGTAAATTACCATAATGATGTCACTAGCACACACCAGAATTTTTGCATTATTGTGTGCCTGTATGTATTATTTTGTTTTGCAAGTACTTTATGTACTGTAATTGTTAAAGAGTTCAAGATCTCATGAATGTTTAAAAAGCATCTAAAAGGCAGTTGGTGAATGTAGCTGTAAAATGCACTTCACTATGGCAAAAACCAGAAGGTGATTGGTGAATGTAAACATTAATACTGATTTATGCTGTTGCATTAATTGAATATGTTTGTTACATTGTTATATTTGATCATGGAAATAAAGCATTTATGAGAGTTTACATGTATATTTACTGGACATCAAATCCTTGGGGCCCCCAAAGGGGTCTTGTACCGCCTTGCAAAATTTTTCTTGGAGGACTTGGCTAAGCTTAGTAAAAAATCAGTACTGAAAACCAATCAAAAGACTTGCACCAAACTTCCTCAAAAAGTTTTAAATAAATGACAATAGTAGAAACTTGACATTTTAAAAAAAAAAAAAAAAAAAGTTGTGATAAAAATAGCTTTCTGTGACCTTTGTGTCACCTTAGCATGGATTAATCATTAGCAAAGTTAGTCTGGCTGACCATTACTACTGAGTAGTGAATTTGATCCTCATTGAGTGCCCTATACCAAATTCAACATTAAATAAGATGACAAAAGTTGACACGTCATAAAATCGACCAAACTAATGTGCTCGTCAGGAGATAATTGTTAGTTCAACTAGTCTGCAGATTGTTACTAAGTAATGCCTACGATCTTCACTGGGTGCCTCATACAAAATTCAACATTAAATAATCCAACAAGGGTTGATATCACATAAAATCAACTGGACAACTTTTTACAACATTTGTATTAAATTTGAGGAATTTACATCTGAAATTTGTGTTGCAGGGAACAGTGGATGTAATAATTGTTATAAGAAAATCTTTCTAATTTGAAGTAAGCTTTTAATTTTTATTAAGACACTGAAAATGATATAATCATCACATTTGTAAAAAGTAAAAACAGTTTATTTGCATAGCAAACATGGTGAAATTTCAAATTATGTATGTATTTCTATAAGAAACTGATTACAGTGTTTACCTGCCATATTTAAGTCAGAGCCTTTTTACTTCAAAACAGGAATACTCAAAGCAGTATGGAGTTTCTGCCTTAAAGTATATTACTCTTGTACAGAAAGAAAAACAGTAGGCACCATTTGACAATTGCAGTTTATACTGGTATTATATGAGGCATGTTCTTTGACACCAAATCTTTGTTAATGTCATACTGAAACTATTTTTTTTAATTTTGTTAGAAAAAATAGTTTTAGTATGCACAAAGTATTAAAATAAGGTAGAATTGGAATATTAAAAAAATAAAAATGATTAACTTTTTTCTTTATTTTTTTTTTTTTTTTTTTTTCATTTTGTTTTTTTTCTGTATTTCTTTTTAATTACTAGTAGCTGTTGGGATCATGTAGCTGATATGTTCAACCAGTCTACCTCAACTCAAATCTCACTTGGAGCTTATCCTTTAATTTCTGTTCTGTGTTGTCTACTCACTAACATAAATTAATAACCTGAATTGCATTAAAAAGTAACTAAAAGATTAAGATGGAAGTAAAACTTAATAGTAATGGTGAAGAATGCTTTATCTAATAAAATAATGAAAGTGAAAATAAATACTAGTCAAAAATTAATAATAATGGCTGATAATACTTCATCTAATAAAAAATAAAGATGAAAGTAAATACCAGTCAAAATTAATAGTAATGGTTGACATAATAAAAATTGCAGATAATATTGGTGATATTGGTATAACTAGTGTAAAAAGAATGGGATGAGGGATGTATTTAAAAGGTTAGATATGATCTTCTACAAGATGTTGGACTATCAAAATTTAATTATCTAGAACAGCTACTGTGTCCAACATGGCTATCCTGAAACAAAAGAATGTAAGTTTGGATTTCAAGTTTATCCTTTATTTTAAATATTATGCTATCTCATGGTTGTTATAAGTTTTAATAAAAGGCAAATAAAAAAAAAAAAAATGATAAAAATAAAAGCTATTAATAATTACTTTCCATCTTATTTTTATTGCTCTTTTGTTAAAACAGTTCATTTTACATTCTATGACAAGCAAGCAGTATGGATAGGAAATAATGAGTAAGCTTCTGGTAAAATTTGAACTCTGATCCCTTATTTGACTGGAGCAGAGCTTTACTGATTAGGCTACAAAATCTAACCAATAGACATCCTTCAGATATAACCATATTCATTATTCTTTATTATTTGATTTTATTTCTTGTTTACACCCACTACTATTACTAATAGTAGTAGATGTTGTAGTCTTAAATTATCCAAGTTTTTAGATGAAGCATCACATCATTAACTTCTAACTCATTTTTTTTTTGTATTTGCTTTTTATCAATATGCTTCATGCTGCTTACTTAGAAGGTAAAAATGAACCGAGAAATTGTGATAAAAAGCGGAAACATTAAGATGAGAAAAATGAGTCAGAAATTAATAATGACAAAAGCTTTATCTAAGAATGTTTGGACAAATTAAGACTCTTACAAATGAATGAATTTAAATGTCATTATGAAGCAAAAAAATAAGATGAAGAAAAGCTAGTTAAAAATGAATATTGAAAATAGTTCATTTCCAGAGTCCGGATAATTTAAGAATTTGAAATTGTTTACATGAGTGGAGTCCAGGAAGTGGGCTAAAGTGACTGGTAGTTTCAGAATTAAAATTGCTGACACACACACGCACACACCCATACTGACAAAATTCAGACTGAAATTTTGGTTAGCTCTGTGATGTGCATTAACAGAAATTATGAAAAGGAGGATACAATGGGTGAAACATTGTGAACATTTATGATGAGGACATTAGTTCAAATAAATCAGTGTATAATAATGATAATCAATTCTTCCTCTCAAAAATAGTCAAAATATTATGACAATAACAAGCAAGATAACAGTTGAAAGAAATCAATTTATAATAGTATGGCTAAGGATGTTTAATATAGAGCAAAGAATTTTAGTTGACTTGTCCTTTTAGAATGTGGGCGATCATGGTTCTTTCCAGCTTCCTGGTTTTTGTTGCTCTACTCTCAAGTTCAGAATGGATACCCCCCTACACACACACATTTTCTTTGTAATATTTTAATTTAAAACATTATTTCAACGCCCACATCTTACTTATTAAATATTCCAATTTGGACAATTCCATAATGTGTGATGTAATGGAATAACCCGTCACCCATATGAGTGACTACACTATAGGTAGTAACTACCTATAAGTATCTGTAAGTCAACAGGCTACAGAGATTAGCTGGGATCATATTTAATAATCCATAAATTTTTAAGTATAAATTTTATAATAATTAGATTTTTATGGCATGAGGCACGTTTTGTAGGACCCCCTTGAGAGGATGCAGTATTGTGGTGTATGGAGGATTGACTGGTGACGGACAAGTTTTTATGGTGAATGGGTCGTGAATCAGATTCGCTAGGTATAAGATAGTGTTGACCAGCCTCAACGCCTTCCCTTTTTTTGGCCTGGTGCCCTACTTCTATTTTAATATACAATAAATAACGATTAGCTGAGATCTGTTGAGTGTGACTCACTTATGCGAGAACTAACGACCTTGTGCATAACTGTTACCTTTATTCTTAATGTATTGGTTTTTACAATAAACCTTTACTTATTTATCCACTGTGTTTTTTCAAGTATATATTCCTATTAGCACAGAATATAACAATGTGTCTTCTGAAATATTCTCTTGATTTTTGTATTTGTTGATCAAAATCAAGATGACCTAGCTTTGCAGTTTTAATTTTCAGTGTTTTCCACACACATCCCGACTTGTTATATTTTAGTATTTCTTCCTTCCCCTCTACTTTCCACCCTCTTGTATTTGGGACTTGAGTGTAACAAGGTTCTGATTTATAACCAGCCGTCCTTGTCCTTGTTCTGTCATCCATTCAACCCAAGGAATGACTAGATAATCTAAAAAGTAAATAATGCTGGAGGGTTTCTCTGAAAGTAATGTTTTCTATTTTAGTACATTCATCCATGATGAAGGGTTGATAAATCATAAAAAATCAAATCAATCAATCACCCATGATGTCAGAGGCTGATGTTAGTTGTTTGCCAATAGAAGTTAAACCTTCCTCCCAATAATCCATGATTTTTTTTCTCTATCTTTCTAACAAAAAGCAGTTGGATGATAATTGGGCAAAATGACATGATACAAAAGTGTGGATGAAGCAGAGTTGTTTCCATGAAAAAGAAGAAAAATTGCACCCAATGACATTCATCAATTCTTGATGAATATTAATGGAAATAAAACAGTGGATGTGAGCACAGTTAGGTGGCAGGTATTGCATTTTAGCAATAGAAATAGTGACGTGTGTGGAAAAATTGGATTACTTCTACTGATTTTAGCAAGTGTAGCATGCAGATGATTGTTGATGTGGAAAATGCATAACCAATAGGGTAGAGGTAAATAGTGTTTTGTAGCTGAAAACTTGCTCTACCCAACTGTATTATTGGGCTCTTTGTTTTTGTTGGAGTTTCTATAGAAAGAGGAGGTATTAATTATAGAGCATGTTTTGTAAGCTGAAGGCACAAAGTTGACAATAAATGCTTTATTATGTAGAATATTTTTTCTATGACTGCATGAATATTTTGATTGAAATATTAACCCACCAAGAAATGTGGAGGGATATTTTCAGAGAGACTTTACTTTGAACTACTTTTTATGGCATTGTTCTGCTCTTTTTTTCTTTTCCTTTTTTTTCTTTTTCTTTTTTTTTTTTTTTTTTTTTTTTTATCTTTTGTTACCTGAATTTGATGGCATGGGAAGGAAAACAAAAGCTGAAATGAAGTTTAGCCAATCATCTTCAAGCAACATGTTGTTTAGTAATAAAAAAAAAAAAAAAAAAAAAAAGAACCACCCCCTCTGCCCACAAACATTTACACTTGATGTAATTGAGTTTATATGAGAATTTGGGGGAAACAATTCTTTTCCTTTTGGAAGAATTGCTACAATAAGATATGAGTCACCTGAAAAACTGTCATTTTCATTTATTTATAACTATATATACAGAAGTGTGTGTGTGTGTGTATATATATATATATATATATATGCAGTAGTCCTTCCCAACTATCTGAAAGCTTTAGCAGATACTAACAAACTATATACTATGTTTTTTTTTTTGTTCCTATACTGAAGAAAAAGATCAAATTTTGAATTACATACAATAAGAGATTGATAACAATAACCAGTTATAAAATAGAACAGTTCTAACAATATACTGTAATATCCCCATGCATTGGCAGCAGAATGAGAGCAATCTATCCCTAGAGATTAAATAAATTGCTCAGTTCAAAATTCCCTGAATTTTTCACTTGTAAATTTGGGTAGCCACCAAAGATAAGTAATTTGGATGTAAATAGTAATTCCTCATCTCAGAAATTCATATGGCAATAAAGGTTAGATGATATTCAAGATTTGTTCTTATTGTAGATTTTAGCAACCCTAACATGATTTTATTTTTTTCTTTACTTTCACCATATCTATTAAAGGAAGAAGTTAGCATTTTCTCCTTGGAACAACCAAATTGATTGCATCACTGTTTCACTTTGTTACTAAGTATTAAGTAAAACACATTATTATGGTTTCTTTTTTAACTAGTGTTTAACATGTAAATATCTTGATTAATTTATTTTTAAGCAATTTTAGTTAAATGTTATCTCTCTTAGTTTTTAAACAGAATTTATTAGAGTATCAATTAATATCTCAAATTATTCATACCATATTTTAGGATTTTTTTTGTAAATAGTTTGTCATTTTAATCACTCTATTGTAAACATTTTGTTAAGTGTAGTTAAGAATAAAAAAGGAAAGTTATAAAAAGAGAAAGATCAAACAAATAAGATATAATAAAGAATTTAAAAGGGGAGGAAGAGAAAGAAAAGTCATAAGACGAACCAATATAATAAATAGTTTTTATTTTATTAATGTATATATATTATTTTGGTTTGTTTTCTTTTCTTCTTCCAAAAAACACCCTGTCTTGGCCACATGTAGGAAGATCGGTACAACCAAGCATACCTGATCTATAACAATGAATAGCCCAAGTGAAGACTTGATTAGTTGCCATTTTCTGGGGGAACTTATATAAAGCACATTCTAAAGCTAGTAGCAAATTTATTCTGGGTGCGGGTCGAATACATCATATTTGGTTTGCCCATCGAAAAAGCCTGTTTATGTAGACCCGAAACTTCCAGTGAGATGGGAGCAACAACACTGATGACACACCTAGATTCGACACTTAAAGGTGTAATTTTAACAAACATTGTTTATTTTTGTACTTAACCACAGGTAGTGGTGAACTACTGTATATTTTGGTATTTCAGGTTGGAGCTTTTTTTTTTATCATTTCACCCCAAGCAATGCAATAAATCCACAAGTGTTTACTGAGTGTGAGAGCATTTGAGAAAAAGAAAACATTATTAAGGAGAGAGAACAATAAAGGGACTGGGATTTATTTAAACATAAGACAACAATTTGACATCACATTTAAATTTTTGAGAATCATATTTTACTGGGAAGCAAGAAGCTGGAAGAGTTCCACAAACAAGAAGAGCGAGAAAAGAAACTGTTAGCATAGAACATATAGTCACCTTTAACCATTTCAACTGTAAAAGAATGTAACCTAGCAGCCACTTTGGTATTGCACTTAAATTCATAAAGTCTTGTTACGAAAGACAAAAGCTCATCAGAACAATTACAATGAAAATAGCTTCCCTGTGACTTTTCTATAACTGACAGCAGTGGGAAAGTGACTGAAGCCAAGAAAAAGAAATAAATATATATATATATATATATATATATATATACACACACACACAAAGAATGAAAGGATTCAAGAAGAAAACATAAAATTAAAAATATATGTACATGAATAAGATAAATGTTTCATTGTAGTACATGTAACTTTAAGAGAAAATAATGGCATAAGATGTTAACATTCTACACAACTTCAAACAAGAGGTTAGCAAAGAACCACCTCCTATCAATACTGGAAAGAACAATAACAGCTACTGGACTTGAGAAACTAGTTTCTTAAAAGTTGTTTTGAGAAAGATTTTATAAATTTCAACTTAGTGTAATACAGGCTGCTCAGTCAATGAATGTCAAATGTTTCCTTATAAGGAAACAGCTTATATTATTATATTTTAATTAACAAGTGATGTCTAGTCTTCACTCCAGTGAGAAAACAGCTTGAATTTTCTTTTTATTTGTCTACAGTGGGAAATGCTCTACTCAGTCTGCAAGTGCAACTGGTGATTTGAGAAAATCAAATGAGGAGATTGCCATTAATACTTAGAATGCTCAGCTTAGTTCATCACTGGCCAAAGAAAATGTTTATGATTGTGCTGATTTGATAAATTTCAACTGAAAGCATTACTGTCTACTCAGTGAATGAATGCCAAATGTTTCTTTGTAGGGAAATAGCTAATATTACCATTATATATGTATACATCTATTCACGTATAGAAACTTCTAATTAACATAGCTACACACACAGCGTATGTGGTCATCTTCAGCCATCAGTTCTCACATAATTCCAATTTTTGTCTTTTAGTTTTTTTTTTTTTTTTTTTTTTTTTTTTTTTTTTTTTTCCCACTTCTATTTTAACTTCTTTGTTCTTTTCTCATTCTACCTATGTTGCACTCTTTGTCATCTGGGTGGTGCCACCTGGCTCTTCTAGAGTCACCTACACAACAAAGTCATATTAGAAAACGTCCTGGAGTGATGTATGCAGTGATGTGCAGAGGTTTGCTGATACTCGGAGCCAACTCCTTGATTGTATGCCCTTAAAACTCAATTGGTTTGGGGGTGGCTATAAGGCCTAGCAATGAGAAATGTAAGAAAGGAAAACATTTTAAAGATGTAAAAACAGATGAAACATGAAATAAACACTTTATTCAAATTAAATATAAATGAAATTGTTATTTCACTCTTTAATTGGATGCCCTTGTGATATGGATGCCTGGGGTCATCACATCATCTGCCCTCACCTTTCTGCATACAACTGGATGTATGGAACCCAGAATGTGATTGTCAGTTTAATAGCTATGAAAATTTGTATGTATGTCCCTGTGCAATTTGTGTAAATCAAATCGAGGTATAAAGTGAAAAAATGTTTGGGTCAAAACAAATCTCCATTTTATAATCATGTATAAAAATCCGTTTTTTTTCTCTCCAAGAATAATCATGTACAAATTCATATGAGTGTACAGTGTAAGGAAAGTATATTCTTCAAGTAATAAAAGTCTGAATTAGGCACTTGCATTTATTTACAAAGTGTAGATTAGTATAAATGGTTGATTGATTTGTTTTTTAGGGTTTATCAACCTTCTGCAGATTATTTAAAACCACAAAATATTTTTAGATTGTAAAAAATTTTTGGAGGTAATAATGATTTATTGATACAATTCTTACTAATTAATCCATTGATGTGGGGAGAAGAGGTGGATTCATACCTTTCCAAAGAACCCCAACTGGAATTGTAACTTGGCTTTCCAATTCCGAGCCGTTATCCATTACACCACCCACACACCCAAGCTTCTAGTACCTGGTAGTATCAAGTGGTCACTCAACTAGGTACTGACCAGACTTGATGTTGCTTAACATTGGTGATCTTGTGAGTACCGGTGTTTCAATGTGATATGGCCGTAAGCCAGTCAAAATGGTAATGTTAGCCATTTCTTTATAAGAAAACATTTGATCTAGCAGCCAGTGCTGCTTTCGGTTGAAATTTATGAAATAAATTAAAACAATATTTTAAGAAAATAAAGACCAATAACTGTTTACATTCTTTCCAGTATTGATGGGAAATTCCTTAATAACTTTTTCTTTGAAGTAGTATGGAATTTCAACATCTTGATTATGTCATTTTCTCTTCAAGTTATATGTGCTATTCATTTTAGTTGTTGTCGTTATTGAAAGACTTCAAGATTTGTGGTTTCTGTTAATTGGTGCAGTTCTATCTTTTTGATTCTATAGTACCAGTCCACAAATTTTGAAAAATGATTTTCCTCATTAAAACCTTATTTTTAACCATCCATTTAAGAAAGCAGTTGTATACATCTGACAGTTTAGATATTTCTGAATAATTTGGTGCCTGACATCCATATGAAAGTCTTGATCTGACAAGACTATTTCAGAACATTATTCAAGTTTTTAAGTTAATGTTTTGGTGTAACTTGTAGTGTAGTTGGAAACTACATCAATGAATAGAGATGGCATGTTCTAAGACATTTGTCACATTTTCCAAACTGTCACCTTCAGCCTATCAATCAATGCAACATTCATTATTCTTTTGTAATGAAATCTACAGTTTAGCTGAAAGGTGGTGTCAGAGAAAGCAAAGGAAAATAATTTAATAAATAATTATTCTTTGCACTGTCATAAATAAGATTTGTCAAAAATAGATTGAAACATTCACATCAACTCATATATATATATATATATATATATATATATATATATATATTTTTAAGGCATGCGATATTTATGGGCAAAAGTGCTCAATATCAGGGATAGAGCATATATAAAAGTGGACACTGAGGTCAACACCAAGCGGTGTGGCTGAGTGATTGAAACCTATTCCAACCATAAGACCTGGGTTTGAATCTCACCATAGTCAGTTTATCAGGATGGTAACTTCTTTGTGTTATTCATTGAAAAGTGTGTGGAAACTATTCCACAGGTTGATCCAAGCCTTGTAAGTAAAACTGGATACATGGAACTGTTCAGAAGCCATTAGTGGTTTGTTTCCCTAGTCATCAAAACCAAGAATTTGAGTGTACTTTACTGGCTTTGTTCAAACTGTAGATAATACCAAATTATGTGCTCTCTTCTAGAAACTGTAACCAAGGTCTACTCAGCATAGTTGCAGTATAAATCACTGGTTGACTGATCTTTGATAAGATCTGAAACTGATCTTTTCTAATCTATAGCTATCTATCAGCCTGTATATGTTTAGAAAGTCCATTCCATTTATAATAGTGAAAGAATGTGATCATCTTCAACACTACACCTGGTAGCAAGGCCTTTGATTGGAAGATTGGAGTTTTGAGGAGTGTAGAACCACCTCTTAATTGCTATTTTTCTCAGGTTCACTCTGACACTGGGTGGTTAGCACCTGTTAGGGTCCCTGCCATGGGCAAATACTGAACCCCAAAACAACAACAAAACACTATGAAAGTATAAAAATACATATTTATAGTAAAAATATCAGGAATACATTTTCATATAAAAAAAATTACAAATAATACTGATTTCTAGTAAAATTACTAACAATACCTCTTTATAGCAAAATTACCAACAATACCTTTGTAAAGCAAAATGACTAGCAATACAATAATACATTTTATCTGTAGTTTATGGCATACAATTGCATTCAAAATATATTTATTTGAAGCCATAAAATTATGGACAAAATTTTTAGATTCTGGCATGAAATAACCCACATATGCTGCTAAACAAAATCAACTAACCAACCATCAACAATATGCTCTTGCATAAAAATGAATCTTGGAATGTATGTTCAGAATTTCCTATACAGCCTGCTTTGCCTTGAAAAAAAACTTTGAAATCTTGGCCTTTTTTTTTTTCTGGGCTTGAACACCAGAAACAGTGTTAAATTATGCATCTCTCTCACCTATTAGTCAGTCTTAATTTATTTATTTTATTTTTTTTTATCAATTCACCCCAAGCAAGGTAATAATGCCACTAAGATGCAAGGGGCTACTAGGAGTGAAAGAGAATGAGAAGACTTTAGTAGGAACTGGAATCACAATCCTAAACAAGTAATAAGGAATAAAACTAAACTCCTGTTCAAAAGTCCAAGGAGAAGTATGAACCAGATGATAGGCAAAACTATCTACTCCTATTGAGGTGGAATAAAATAAAAAATAATTAATTAGTAAATGAAATTTCAGAGTTTACATTAGAAGTATATATTCAAAGTAGACTTTACAATATTTATATTTTTCTATATTATTTTATTTTTAAGAGGGATGCTGAAAATTCCTCAGCCTGATCCACATCCTAGAATCTAATCAAATGATCTAAATTACAATTGTATTTTTTGAAAGATGTCTTGGTTAGAGCAAGAACATTTTAGTATCTTGTACTATCTCTGTCTCGTTATAGTTTTACATTTGTGTCTGTGTATACATATTTTTTTCTAATGAATTAATGGATTTTATATTTATAATCTGACATTATTTCTTTAAATGTCATATTTAGTGGATACAAGTGGTATGCAGTTTCAAATCCTGCCAGAATGCACATTTTCTTTATTAAAACACATGAATGTACAGGCAGGTAGACAGTTTTTTCAATCATTTTACTTCAAGCAAAGCAATAAGACTACTAAGATCCAAAGGTTTACTGAGGGTAAAAGAAACTTAGAAAACCTTAAAGAGAGAGAGCAATAGAAGACCATAATTCAAGGAGATAGAATCACTTAAATTATTTTGCTCAATACAAGTTTGAGAAATATATATACCAGAATCATTGAATGACAGTTGAATTTTCTTCCTTTAAAAAGAATCTAAAATTTTGACAGTAAAAACGATAGTGTTTCAGGGATGAGATGTTAAGCACTAACATTGGGAATGGATCCCCAACAAGGCATGTTGACTTGCAATGTCCCTGCAATAGTCTTTTAAAAAATTTAGTCTTTAAAACAATGTGCTTCTGAACTGGCTCCTGTTCTCTCTAAACTCTACAATAAATACCTGGCTGCTTCTTGCTTTCTTTTTTGTTGGAAATCCTCTTCTGTAGTTTTAGTCTTTAAGAATTCAGGCAAACTGTTTGATCCTTCTATCAGCCTAATAGCCTCTTAACTCTTTTTGGTAAAGTACTTGAGGCTCTAATCAACCCTGAATTGGTTAAGTATTTCACCTTGCAGGGTCTCCTTTCAGATAAGCAATATGGCTTTTGCTTCTCTAGGTCTGCTGCTGAAAGAGTCTATTAAGCCTTAGATAAGTATGGCAAAGCTTGGGATGTTGCTTTAGATATCTCAAAAGGCTTTTCAATTTGTTGTTAAGGTCAAATTTGCAGCAGATCTCTAAAATTACCTACAATTTGTTGGATAAGGTCAAATTTGCAGCTGATTTCGAAAATTACCCACAATTTGTTGTTAAGGTCAAATTTGCAGCTGATCTAAAAAAATTACCTACAATTTGTTGTTAAGGTCAAATTTGCAGCTGATCTTGAAAATTACCTATAATTTATTGTTAACTAAGGGCAATGTGTTATTAATTTTAATACAACCAAAAGTAAACTGCTCACTCTCAATTGTCTGAGAGAATCCTTTCTGCCTTTGATCAGCATGGCTGATGTTAACCTCAAGAGTGATTCATTGCACTTTCCCGGGTTAACGTTTTCCACTGGCATGAAGTGTAAATATTATATTGAATCAATTGATAGGTATGCTGCTAGGAAAGTTGGTTGTCTTTCTTGCCAGAATGAATCTTACATATTTATAAGTTTACCATTTGTTCATTCCTTTAAATATTGCTGCTACATCTTATCTGGTGTATCTGTTATATATTTAGAGATTCTTAATAAAATCCGAAGACGAATCTGAAATGTTATTAGTCTTAATCTTGTATCTTGGCTTCAGTCACTTTCTCACCACTGTAATGTAGCTTCTTGGTGCCTTTTCTATAAATATTTTCATGGTAATTGTTTGGATGAACTTTACACTATGTGACCTAGACTTTCTGAATTTAAGTGTAGTACTATATTGGCAGCGAGGTTCAATTTATAGTTGAAATGGCTAGATGTAACCAGAAGTTCTATGCTAAGAGTTTCTTCTCTCATACTTCTCACTTATGGAACTATCTTCAGGTTTTGCTTTCCAATTAACTTTAATCTTCAAAAATTTAAATGCAATGCCAATCATTATCTTCTTTCTTAATTCTTTTTTTTGTTCTCTCACCTCAGTGTTTTTTTTCTCTTTCTTATATTCTCTCAAACCTTGCCTCCTAGTGGCCTTATGGCCTTGCTTAGAGGGAAATGATTTAAAAAAAAATAAAAATTACACTTTTGATATGTAGGGGAAAAAGTAAAAGTGTGTGTGTGTGTGTGTGTGTGTGTTATATAGATATATAAACATAAAAACACCAAAATACAAAAAAAAAACTAGACTGTTAGATTTTTTTTAAAATTCATGGCCCAACCTATTTCCCAAAATTTGAACAAACATGAGATTTAGAAAAAAAAAACAACTTTTGTAAGGGCTTTTTGGCACTTTTCAGCATTCATTCTTCATATATATATATATATATATATATATATATAGCAACATGGCAGCAGCAGACCCAGTTGCCCGTGTTGATTCAAAATCGTGCGACATACAGCAATCGCTATCACTTGACTTATTTTTGCCCTTCCTTGCCTTTAAAGGAGTGCCCTTTGCCATGCTGATGTTGCTACATGCCTTACTTCTTGCCTATCTCACACTGCAAATTTTTTCTAAGCTTTATACTAAACATTAAATCTGTTACGAAAAAAGAACTAAACAAAATGAACACAAAACGATCAACTTTAAAAAAGGACTTGTAACTGGAAAAACCAAATTAAAAAAGAATGTTAACAACAAATACTTTTTCACACTCAACCCAGTTCTGCAGAATCAGAATCAATGTTGAGTTTAAGCAAGTGAATGAGCCAATTGGAGTAAAGTGCTATGCAGATTTAAATTTTTCCCACTTGTGACGAATGCAGCTATCGATTTTATTTCCATGCTAGCATGCTAGTTAACATTCGTGTTAGTCAGCTGTTGGCTCTCATGCTGGCCAATAGAATCTTCCTGCCTATTTGTGGCAGCCAGCTATAGGCTCTCACTCTGACCAGTAGAAAATGGCCACAAACTACATGAAAACTGCCATAGAATCATGAAAAAATCAATTATTTTCACTATCGATGGGAGTTGGGAAATGCAAAGTCGGCCTTGGCCTTCCCACTAACTTGGAGCATGTGCATGTAAATTTTGGTGCAAATCCATCAAAAATTGCGTCCGTGCATTCGTTACACACACACACATCCTGCCTTTAAAATATATATATATATATATGCACGCACTACAGTTGAAAATTTTGAAGCCACCCCTAGAATTAGCATGGGATGAACTTGACAGAAGAGTAAAAAAAATAAAAGTGAAAAATGAGCTCTTGAGCTCTTAGAGTTATTGAAAAAAGAATGGAATCAATTATCAAACTTATACTTTTGCAACCAATGAAACTTTTTTGCAACAAATGCCAAAAATTTGTGCTGCAGTAATCAAGGCTAAAGGAGGATATTTTGATGAGAGCAAAATTTAATCATAAAATGCTTTTTTTTCTTTTTGTCGTAATAAAATTTCTAATAAAACATGTCTCACTTTTTTTAGTCATGTATAATAATTTTCTCTTATTTAAAGTACAAAACATCTACTTTTGGGGCTAATTTAAAAAAAATTACCAGGGGCCGTCTCAAACTTTTGATGTGTAGTGTACAGACAGACAAGTAAACATGTCTGAATTTCATGAATATGATTATTATCCTAATGTCTGTGAAGGCTCCAGATTCTTGAAGTTCTTATCATAAAATCAAGAAATACCAAGTTGAATGCGATCTTTAGTTTGGGAATTAGAATTTTAAGTATCTTTAACAACTGGCGGATACATTCAGCCCAGTGAAGAATTTCACTTGAATGTCGCCTTGTGCATCATATCATAATAAACAGAGTTGAAAAGTATTAAAAAATAGGAAAACATTTTCCCCTAACCTTTGGAATGGTCAGAAATATGGTTGAAAGTGCCACATCACAAACATGGGGACAGTATTTATATCCATTTGATTCAAGCATATCAACTTGGACATACAAACAAAATTCCTGCCCAACATATCTGAAGAAGTGCTGAAAAGTTCTCTGTCTGACTCATTTCTCTAAATCTGTTCTCTGGTATTAAATCATTGAAATACTGACTTTTTTGAGGTGGGTTGGGTCAACATTTTAGCAACACCCCTTTTCTTACATACACACACACACACACTAGAGGAATGGCTAAAAAGTAAAGTGCAAACATTTACTAATCCAATATGTTTATTGATATGAAAATATCATGCATATGTGTGAGCATACAATGGTGCCATCAATTGGCCAATGATTATCTTTTATTGTGTCTCAACTCTCATTTGTGTCAGTATGCACCAAAAACTGGGAAATATATGCTGCAAACCCACAAGGAAGAACAAAATGAAAGACAAATGCCAAAGCAAGAAATGATGGTTCGAATCATCTCAAATATATTTAGGTGCATATTCATGGCTTCACTTGCTTGGTTTGGGTGGTTAGGTCGATGACACTTGGGATGACAACTACTATGTCAGACTAATAGATCAGCTCTTCTTTTTGACTCCACCAAGGGCAGGCTCGAACTGACTACCTCAATCACAACCATGGCTGTTAATATAAACCAACAACTTGAAATGTGTGGGTTTTTTTTTTTTTTTTTATAAGAGTGGCATTTTATATTCCTTATATTAGGATCATAAGCACCACCTCCAAGACAGTCTCATAAGAACTAGGCAGGCAAACTTGCTGAACCCTAAAAACCTGCATCTATGAACACAAAAGAGATCTCTGTTGGGATAACCCACTAAACTACTTAGTAACATATAGAAATAAAAAGGTCATAATTTTGATTTTTAAAAAAAATGTCACTTTAATTAAAAATTGAACACATCCCATTATGAAGAAAATATCTAGAAGGAATATTAATATCTATCCATCAATAAACATCTGCTAGATAAAGACAATAGAAGGAGGGTTTGTTTTGTTTTTTTATTTAACCATTTATTTTAAGACATTTGTATGTTTATACATTCTTTTTATAGATACAAATATTAAGTAAATGCTCTGTTTATAATAAACAGTATTAAACAACATTTACTGGCCTGAATGTCCGAGAAATTTTCACAGAAAATATTTGTCCTCCAACAGGATTCGAACATGTATCCTATACGGAACCGTCATTTAGCTTGACGTGCCTTTACCAATTTGGCCACAGGAGCCTTCGGTTAGCAATATCGAATTTACTGTATTTAAACTACAATCTTCCATGAATCTCTCACGCTATGAGCAGATATAAATGTATGTATCAAATGTAAACAAATGACGTCATGCATTATGAAATGGACAAAGTCCGACAATTATTTTAAGACATTTTTACGTTTATACATTCTTTTTATAAATACAAATATTTAAGTAAATGCTCTGTTTATAATAAACAGTATTAAACAACATTTACCGGCATGAATGTCCGAGAAATTTTCACAGAAAATATTCATCCTCCGACAGTATTCGAACCTGTATCCTATAAGGAACTGTCATTTAGCTTGACATGCCGTTACCGATTTGGCCACAGAGGAGCATTCAGTTAGCAAGGTTGAATTTACTGTATTTAAACTTCAATCTTCCATGAAATCATTTATATTTTGTATAACAGGATGTAGAGCATGGTTCCATTGTATGTAATAACTGTCCCAAAAATTAGGAGCTAGTGTTTTTGACTAGATACTCTACTGTTATTAGAATATGATACCTAAAATGTTGAAGTTAGAAAATATGAATGTTGGTCTTTTTTTTTAAATTCAGTATTATTTACTTGAGTCAGAAATAATTTCTGTTTTTGTTTATCAAATGTATTCTTCAAAAAATAAAGTACAATTACATTTCATTTAATTCTATATTCACCATTATTTGCAGTGACCTGTTACCACATATCAGACAGCTCTTCAATAAATTTTGAGTAAAATTCCTCTGCTTTTGATGTGAACAAGTTTTTCTTTTACAAATTCTTGAATCTTGTTTTCTCCATCAAAGTGATCAAAAAAGGTAATAATTTTTTTTTTTTTTGGGGGGGGGGTCAAAGGTCAGGTGAATGTGACAGGTGGGATAGAACTGATTAACCAAGTTCTAATAACATATTACCCCATGTTATTTTTGCTGTATACAGGCTTGCATTTTCATGAAAGAAAACATTTTTCTATTGATGAGCACAGGGCCCTTCTCAGCTAAACTTGTGGACATGTTGCAAATGCTGGATATATAAATGTGCAATGCATTGAGTCTTTTATTGAATTTTAAGAACTTTAATGAATAATACCCCAACAATTCCATCACATGCACAACATTACCTTTCTTCCTTAGGTTTGGTTGTTAATCCACTACCTTTTGCAATGAACATTGTTGTATGCAACTCATTTTTCATCACCTTATGATATATTTAAAGAACACTTTGTAAGGATGATACATTAGTCATTAAAATTGGTTCCCAAAAACAAAAGTAACTTATAGCTCAACTTTAATAAATTTTTACCTAAGTAGAATGTATTAGTCTATTGTTAAATACCAATAACACTCACAAAGTATTGTCTCTGATTTGTTTCCAAAGAAATTTCAATAAGTATAATGAACATATTAACTCTATTGGATAGAGCAAGTTTTCAGTTAAGCATCATTATTTTCCAATTTGTCACTATCATTGACTATTAATTTTCAAGGTTCTCTTTTTCATGAACTCATAGCTGTGCAAGTTCACCTGGAATGTGGCATGTCCTAAACATCGCTGTCACCACTGAAATGCATTGCCCACTACCTGTACTCAGACTTGGAAAGCATTCACTATGCATTAATGAATGGCTTTAGGTGCAAATTGTTTTTCTGCATGAAGGAATAAGCTCAACTCAGACAGTATTTTCCCCAAAACAGCTACATTGGGGGACAAACTCTGCATAGGGACTTCTCATAATCTTCACTTTCTTCCATTCATATCACACACCTCATTTATCATTACCAGTAACCTGCTACCATGAGTTACAATCAAGCCTTGTATTGGGTGAACTCCAGTGTGTGTGTATATATATATATATATATATATATATATAATACAATGTCAGATGCCATTTACCAAGACTGATAACTGTAATAAGCCCAAAAGAAAAAATATGGGTTATTGATGGGAAGGTTTTCTAGTGCTATACCAGCATCAGTTCTTTCTGAGATTGTGAGCCAATATAGTTAAATAGGGAGCATTAATTTCAGAGCAACACTTGTACATCAAATATTTTGATGCCTTGACTGGAGAAAATGTTATTTAATTTTGATTTTTTTTTTATTTTATTTTTTTTTTTATCTCATATCAGGGCTTCAAGAACATGTATGTTTTTCTATTTTTTTTGTTGCTTTGACATGTCAACATGGTATAAGATGCAAGTATTGCAAGCAGGTACTTGGCATATACTTGTAGAAATAGAATTTTGTCTGTAGAAATAAAATGACATGCTTGAACTTTTTAATGGAAATTGCCATCAGTGCTAATTCAAACAAAGCATTTCAACTTGTAGCTTTTGTGATATCTTTTTCTCTTGTATTTGGATATCAAACTGTCAGATGAGTTATTAGAAAGACGTTACAATGCTACATTCAAAACTTTTAGTGAATTAAGCAGTTGATTAAGTGCTTTCCTCCTTTCCATTTTGTAATTTTTCTTAAACTTCCTCTTTTACTTTCTTTCTATCATTCCTTTCTCTGATATTGTGGCCATCTTTGGAATTGGCCAACATTCTAACCCAGCATTTTTCGTCCTTCACTGATAAGACTTTAAAGCTATTCTATTTTCTTTCTTATACATTTAGTTATATACTTTTCATTCTTCTATAAAATCATGCATCAACATGCTTTTTTTTTTTTTCCTTTTTTAATTTCATTTTCTTTTAATAAAATTCTGGAGAGCAATTATAGCTTTTTTTATTTTATTTTCATTTTTTTAATTTTAAAAATTTGAATGCTTGTAATATTTTTCCTTTCACTGTCTACTTTGATATTTCCTTCGATAATACTTTAACATGTGCATTTCGGGAAAAGAAACGAAAACTAAAAAGAGAAGAAATTGATACATTTAAATGTCATCTTCATTGGTCGATAGGAAAAATTGATCTTTTACTAAGTATTTCCGATCTTGACTGTATTGTGCATTTTTATTGTTATTCCAGCTAACCAGTCATCCCAATCTGGTTGCTGTGTAGTTAATTCTTTAAACTGAAGAGCTCTTGGCCCAATTTCATGGTATCTTTTAGCAAACTCTGTAAGATTTGACGTTTTTACTTGCTTATATGAACATAATACATTGGTCATGAAATAGTCAAACTACTATTTGGAATATAATGTATTCGATTGGTCAGGAAAAGTTGGGAGATCAGGTGTTCTTACTTTGGCCTTTGATTGTCAAGTCTCACAATAGATGTAGAAAAAATACAATTGAATTTGCTTTAGTTATGGCTGAGAAATTTGATTATATTTAGATACCTAATATACAGAAAAGAGAAGAAAATTCTTCCATTAACAATCTGAATCAAACGAGCCTCCTTTATCACAGATTGCCTGACCATCTCCAGCTATATGCTAGTTGTGGCCCACCCAAGAAGATTTAAACTTGAAATACTTGAAAGGAATATAAGTCCACATCTCCAAATCTAGTTTGTTGAATACAAGCACAGAAAAAGTATATGCACATGTTTGTATGTGTGATGCTGAAAACTTTCTGCACATGTATCCATATCACTGTGGACTTTAAACATACATACATACATCTGTGTGTGTATATATATATATATATATATATATATATATATATACACACACACACAAACCAAGTGTAACTACAACATTTTCCAATTGTTAGATTAAGCTCTGAACCGTTGTATATTAGAAATGATTTAAGATATCTTACTGGATTCAATTTTGAGCTATAAAAATGTATAATTACTCACTAAGCTTAACCGAATTATGGTGATAAAATCGATCATAAACAAAAATTACAGGTTAATCATTAATTAATCAGAGCTAAGGATAAAAGCTCATGAAGTATTGAAATAAAAGCTTATATATATATATATATATATATATATATATATATATATATATATATATATTATTCAGGATCATTTCTAACTTATTCAAGATGATCTTCACCCTCTCTAATCTACTTTCTGTCCTGGAGTAACAAGAAACTTCACAGGTTTCACATACAATTTCATTTTCAAGTCTTTTTTTCACTGTTCTTTTGACAGTCATAGCTAAAACTCCTCTCTCATGTGCCAAACATTTTGTCTGTGTATGTATATATATATATATATATTGTCTTTTTCTACAGGTTAACTCTGAAAAAATTTTCATATATATATATAATTTCTCAGAGTTAACCTGTAGAAAAAGAGAATATATATAACCGTAAAAGACAATAGGAAAACTGTATTATTAGCTGACACGTTTTGTCCAATGTGAAGTTTTCAAGGCAAAAAAACAAAATCAATTTATTAAAAACAAAGTAACTATTAACAGCAAAACAAAATGTCCTTAGGAATTAGAAGAATTTAGAAAACACTATTGGATTCATATTGTCAACTGAAAATTACATCAAGTACTATCACATGGGGAAATACTGTTTTTATTGGTGTGCTAACGGATTCAAATTTTCTTTTGATTTCTTGATACAGTTGTGTACGTTTGCTTGGGAGGGTAGTAATTCTGTTAGGAAAAGTGATATTGGGAAAAAGCCATGGATAATATTCAATGTCGGCACTCTCAAGGATTTGATTATGCACACACACATATCTTTCGGCAAACTTCACCATCGCTTGAGGAATGAGCCGGGTATTTGACTGGATACGAAAATATGGGTTTACAGAGCTGTTGTACTTGCCATCCTTTTGTATGGCTCAGTCATGGACTCCATACAGATATCATATACGCCAGCTGGATGTTTTCCATAAAAACTGTCTGCGTGTAATCTGTGGAGTTAACCTTCAAAATAGGACATTTAATGAGACCTGTTTAACAGGTGTAATATTGGAGGAATCAAGACTTTTCTCATACAGTCTCAGCCATGGTGGACTGGTCATGTCTTGAGAACGTCTGATCACAGGATATCCAAGAACCTAATGTAGAGCCAGTTAGATCAGGGCTACAGGAATGTAGGACGCCCATGTCTAAGATACAAAGACAAGCTGAAGAGCAACTTGTCAGCAGTCAATATACCACATAACACCCTTGAGCGCTTAGCTTTGGAGAAGGTAGAATGGAGATCATCGTGTTTTAGTGGACTCAGCAGTTTTCAATCTACTTGTCTGAATCATCTTCAAGAAGTGAGAGCAAGATCTAAAAGGTCAGCCAATCTATGAGTGATCTCATTTTGCAATCCTCACACTTGCTCCATATGTGGCCTCCTTTGTAAATCACTAGTGGGTCTTAAATACCACTTAAGATTATCACACAAAATTTCATAACTGAATCAACTAAGCTGTCAGATCCTCATACGTCGAAACCGACAGGAGAGTCCATTATATATAGGTGTGTGTGTGTGTGTGTGTGTGTGTGTGTGTGTGTATGTATATATATATATATATATATATATATATATATATATATATATATATATATGTGTTTCAAATTTCAACATAGATTTGGCAACATGGGAAAATGCAAACCACACCAATGGTTGGCTTAATTCTTGTGAATGAAATTGGGTAGATGAACCTGTTTGGAAGCTGTCAGTGGTTTTTGTCCTGAGCACAAAGTCAGAAGACATTATGACTAAGTGCTTGAGTTGTTTGGGATTTGTTCAAACTGTTAATAATGACAAATTATACTCTCTCTCTCAGAAACAGTAACTAAAGTTCACTCAGCACAATTGCAGTATAAATAAGAAGTGAACTGTTTGGGTGATGAACAAACAGAAATAGAGTGGGCATCTGCAACAGCAATTGCCTAGCAGGTGGGCACACTCAGAAACGTGTAATCAGCATGTGTGTGTGTGTCTGTATGTGTTGTTTGAGATTTGCTAAAGTATGTCACAGTTAAAATTTGTCACCATTTTCTTGTTTTAATTGTAAATATATTAAAATGCTCATACATTTTAATTTATTGCATTCATATTGTAAATACTAAATTTTAACTAAAGGTAAAAAATATTATGTTAGTCTCTCTCTCTGTATTTTAGAATTTTTAATCTTATGATTTCCCTCATTCGGTGTTTGAACAAGTCATGCTTGCTAACCATACTTTAAATAAAATAGTATTCGTTGTGTATTATTGCCATTGTTCCTGTCAGATATATTTTTTATTTTGTTTATTTTTTTATAAGTAATATCTTTATTATGATCATTCTTTTTCTTAACATGTTTATTATTATTATTACTATTAATATCATTTCATTAGTATTAATTCATGTTTTCTTAAGTTTGAGCAATTAATCCTGTTCGACTGAGGTCATATATATTTCTAAGAATTTATTTTTTGTACTTTCAACCTGAAAAAAATTTTAAGATTAGAATCTAACTTTTAATTTTGTTAAAAGAAATTAAATTTAAATTCTTTGAGGAAATGAAAAAGAACGATAGTGATTTGTCCTTTCTCACTCCGTTTTCTCTTTTTAATGGATCCTACCAATTTCGTATTTTACAAACATTTTGCTTTAAAGGAATGTCTAAAGTGGAGGGGGGATTTCAAGAATTATTTTTTTTTTTTTTAATCTGCAGATTATTTATTTAGCAAAAAAAAAAAAAAAAACTTTAATGAGCACCTTTATTACAATGAAGAGGTTTGCATTTCGTTATGGCCCCATTACATCAATGTCGTTATTCCTTACAAGTGCTGGTGTACTGAATCAGCAGTCCACTCCCTTCCCACTGTCAACCACTGCCTCTTGTTCATCACTGCTTCCTCCTACTCCAGCTTTTCATTTATTTCTTTACCTTTTTTTCTCTTTATGCTGCTTCTTCCTGTGCTTTGGTCTAAACTTTTTCAGTTTTCTTTTTCATCTTCTTCCTCCCCACCCACACATATTCCATTTCATCTTTTTTTTAAAATTTTCTTTTCAGTTTCTTTCTTTGCTAGGAATGTTTGCTTCTTGACTTCTTTTCTTTTTCTCAAATTTAAAAAAAAAAGTTTCTTTCTTTTTTTTTTTTCTTTCGTGTTTTCACAGATTTTTTTTTCCTTCCTTGTTTCTATTTTCCTTTTTCTTTTTGTTTTTTTCTACGTTCTTTCCTCTTCTACTTCTCTTTCTGTTTCATTTTTTCTTAATTTTATATTTATGTATTTCTCTAGTTTCCTCCTCTCTATTATTCATTATATTTCATTCTCACTTTTATAACTTTCTTTCCCATTTCTCTCTCTCTCTCCCATACTTTTTCTGCTTTATCCAAAGTTTTTAACTCCACATATTTTATGTCCTCTCTCTTTCTTTTCTCATTTTCTTCTACTTCCACATTTGCATTTTCCTAGTCTTAAATTTCAGTCAGTTTTTAGGTTTTTCTGTTTTCTGTTATGCAACCCCTTCTTTTTTCACTTGTCAATTTAACATTCTCACTTTTTCCTTCCGCCTCCTCTTTACTCTTTTTTTTCCTTCTGCCTCCTCTTTACTCTTTTTTTTCCTTCTGCCTCCTCTTTTTTGTCTCTTTTTTCCTCTCTTTTTTTGCCTCCTTTTTGCTCTTTTTTTGTCTTCCTCCTGACTTTTTCTCTTTTTTGTCTTCCTCTGACTCTTTGCTCTTTTTTGTCCTTCTCCTGACTCTTTGCTCTCTTTTTTTGTCTTCCTTTTGCGTCTTTTTTTTTTTTGTCTTCCTCCTGACTCTTTGCTCTCTTTTTGTCTTCCTCTGACTCTTTGCTCTCTTTTTTGTCTTCCTCCTGACTCTTTGCTCTCTTTTTTTTGTCCCCTCCTGACTCTTTGCCTCTCTTTTTTTGTCTCTTTCTTTGCTCTCTTTTTTTGTCTTCCCTCCTGACTCTTTGCTCTCTTCTTTTGTCTTCCTCCTGACTCTTTGCTCTCTTCTTTTTTGTCCTCCTCTCTTTGCTCTCTTTTTTTGTCTTCTTTTTGCTCTCTTCTTTTTTGTCTTCCTCCTGACTCTTTGCTCTCTTCTTTTTGTCTTCCTCCTGACTCTTTGCTCTCTTTTTTTGTCTTCCTCCTGACTCTTTGCTCTCTTCTTTTGTCTTCCTCCTGACTCTTTGCTCTCTTCTTTTTGCTTCTCTTCTTTTTCTTCTTTGTCTTCCTCCTGACTCTTTGCTCTCTTCTTTTTGTCTTCCTCCTGACTCTTTGCTCTCTTCTTTTGTCTTCCTCCTGACTCTTTGCTCTCTTTTTTGTCTCTTCTTTGCTCTCTTCTTTTGTCTTCCTGACTCTTTTTGCTCTCTTCTTTTGTCTTCCTCCCTGACTCTTTGCTCTTTTTTTTGTCTTCCTCTGACTCTTTGCTCTCTTCTTTTTGTCTTCCTCCTGACTCTTTGCTCTCTTCTTTTTGTCTTCCTCCTGACTCTTTGCTCTCTTCTTTTTGTCTTCCTCCTGACTCTTTGCTCTCTTCTTTTTGTCTTCCTCCTGACTCTTTGCTCTCTTCTTTTTGTCTTCCTCCTGACTCTTTGCTCTCTTCTTTTTGTCTTCCTCCTGACTCTTTTTTGTCTTTTGGCTCTCCCTCACTTCATTCTTTTCTTTCACTTCCCTTTCTCAGCCTTATTTTTTCTTTGTTCTTTACTTTACCCTTACTCCTTGATTTTCTTATTCCTTCTTACTTCATCTATCCTCATCTTTCTCTTCCTCATTATTTCTTTTCATTTTAATCAATACCTGATGAACATTTGACTGTCAAAACATTGATGAATATACTCAACAGTGGAAATCAGAAGAAATTATACAAGATGCAGAATGTGTTAGGGGTGAGATAAAGAATAGAGTGTGGGTTGGTGTTCATGGAACCCAGTAACTGAAGGATAAAAATAAATTGAATAATCTTATTAGAAATTCTCCTCCCATTATTATTAATAATAATTTACTGTTGTCATTACTAATAATAATATTAATAATAAATATTGAACAATAAAAATACTTAATATGGTTTTAAAAGTAAATAATAAATTTAGTTAATTAATTAATTGAAAATAAAAATATTTAACAAAAAGATAAAAGAATAAATAAAATATGTGTGGATAAATATAAAAATTAATTTGGTTTTGATGTAATTTTTTATCAAAGTTAACAAGATTATTGTCTGTATCTTGACTTATCCAATATTATTCAGATGCTTGTATTTTTTCTTCATACATTTGTTAACCTGTTTTGACTGATCCATTCTTCAGCCATTACCAGTGTAATTTATGTATTTTTTTCTCCTGGAATATACCAGTTGAAGGCTGAAGATTGTGTTAACAGCATCTGTACAATATATATATATATATATATATATATATATATATATATATTTGAGATACTAAACAATGTCAGATATTATTAAAAAAACAAAGCTAAACTTTTTCCATCAATTGTAAGAAGACAGAATATATATGGTTGTTGTCAGCAAAATGAAGAGTCCATTATGCAAATTACAAATTAGATATTCCAAAATCAAACAAGTACAAAACTTCAAATATCCAGGAAGTGTTTTAATGAAGGACGGAAAAGGCAACATTGAAATCCAAAGGCAGATTGGGATAGCAAAAGATGCTTTCCAAAATTTAAACAAAGTAACAAGAAAAGTATCATTAGAAACAAATAAAAGAGTATTGAACTGTTATGTAATATCAGTCCTCCTACATGTCAGTGAATGCTGGTTAATCTTCTCATGGATGAAGAAAAGAATGGAGCCTATAAAAATATGGTTCTACATCTATGCTAAGTATAAAATGGACTGGAAAATGTGAGCAATTTATACTTAGAATTAAAAAGAGGCAGTTGAAAGTTTTAGGGCATATAATAAGGAAAGGAGATAGATAAAATTTTACACTTACAGGACATATTGAAGGCAAGACGGATAGTGGAAATCTCAGAAACTGTTTATATGTTTACTTCATAAAGACAGGTATTCACTACTCCCTATGCTCTTTTCAATCTTTGGGTGTCTTGACAAAACAAGTTGTAACTGATTTTCAATGTTAACTGATGCAGGCAATACCTGAGCAAACCACTCTCCATGTGAGCTCCCAAAATGGCAACAAAATCTGCTACATTCAAAGTAAAACTGGACAGGTTGTGTGTGTATGTGTGTGTATATATATATATATATATATATGCAGCATATCTTCAGTCAAACATGTTTCATTGAATAATATAGACATATGATGTCTATTTATTTTTAAAATGATACTTTCTCGTTATCTAATCTGTTTCTTGATGTTAAGATGAAATTCATCAAGGAAGGTGCCATACTTTTTTTCCTACCCAAGTACTTTCAATCTCCAAGATCATCCTGATGGGTAAATTACAATGGCAAACTTATTATAACTGACAAAATCTGCATTTCATTGTGATGGTGATTTAAAAACAAAAAAAAACACATGTGTGAAGGCACTCCGTTATACACGGTGCGATGGGTAAATTGTCGCCATTTTTATATTTATAATTTTATGCATGTGCGTTCTTTGCTTTTGATTTATTCAGCTGCACAGTATAGAAGGGTCAGTTGGGCACTGTCTGTAAGAAAAAGTGCACCATAACGCAACCAACAAATGGAATGAATACACTGGAGATCTCTTCTGTGACAACAGAAGAAAGAAAATTATAAAGGTCTCATAATATTTAAAATATGAGGATCTGGCAACTTGAGTTTATGATCTAAATATCCTATAATATTTCAGTACAATTAGTAAGAAAAAGGGATAAATAATATACTTGCATATTAACTTGTAGAAGAGGCACTTTCAATGTATCTTTGGTAGATTATATTTAAAATGGTGTTTTCTAAATCAAAAGTTTGTACTGGCACGACTTATACAAGGTGCGATGGAGCCATCGTTGCCCTTTTTCTTTTCAATTTTGTGCATACATTGTTTTTTATTTTATCAACTGCACAGTATAAAGGGTCAGTTGAGCACTATCTGTGAAAAAAGACTCCATAAGCGCAATTGACTCTGTCAGAGAATTTGGAAGCTTGACATGCTGTACTGATTAGCATTCACACTGGAGCTCAATACAATGTTTTTGGGGTGTTGGGATGTCAATCTAAGGACAGTTCAGAATTAGGAAAAATTTGGATGAGTATAATGGTGATTACAGTATGGTAGCTAAGGAGAACTCATTCTGATTGGTCTGATAAGAAAAGAACTCCCAAATTTGTTGGTGAGTGCCTCAGACTCAACACAGAGACCTACAGCAAGTGCCTTGAGGAAGTAGTGCTCCTCTGGGTCAAGAGGGTGGCTGCTGGAAAACCCTATGTCAGGCAGCAGGACTCTGTGCCATGCCACACAAGCAGGAGAACCCAGTCATGGCTGTCCGACAACCCACTTGATTATTACATGTGGCATCACTGACATACCTTTTTAACAGATATATTTACCAAAATTGCACAAAAATATCTCGAAAGAGTAAATTTATTCAATAAAATCGCCATTGGTTTCAACCACGGCCTCAGAATCTACTTCATCTATTCTGGATGGTCTCCTTGTTTAATTTGGTCTTACTTGGAGTTTTGTTGCTCTCTCGCTCAACTGTGCTCCACACATAACAATCAAGGGTGGGGGGTTCACGCTTGGAAGTTAGATAGATGGATGTAAGGGGTGACAGACATAGGGCCTTCCAGCAGCCACCCTCTTGACCAGGGCAACACTACCTCTTCAAGGCACTTGATGTAGGCCTTCGTGTTGAGTTTGAGGCCCCGAAGATAAATGGAGGCATATCAATGCTATCACTAGTTATCAATCCAAACACCTTCGTAATCACCATTAGACTCATCTAACTCTTTTCGAATCCTCTTCCCTGTCCTCAGATTGACACACAAACAATAGGAAAAGTTCGTTTGGAGCTTTCGGCGCGAATACCAAGTGGTACTGCATGCCATTTCCAAGTTTTTGGCGGAGTGAATCGCGTCATGGTGCTCTTTTTCTCACAGACGGTGCCCAACTGAGCTTACTATACTGTCGATAAAATCAAAAGCAAACAGCACGAAATTAAAAATAAAATGGCGAAAATTTATCCATCGCACCCTGTATGTATGTTAAGACACAAACAAATGCATTAAATATATATATATATATATATATTATATTATATTATATTATATATATTTTATTATATATATTATATTATATTATATATATTTTATTATATATATTATATTATATTATATTATATATATTTTTATTATATATATTATATTATATTATATATTTTTCTTATATATATTATATTATATTATATATATTATATTATATTATATATATTTTTATTATATATTTTCTTGATATTATATTATATATATTTTTATTATATATATTATATTATATTATATATTTTTTATTATCTATTATATTATATATATATTTTTATTATATATTATATTTTATTATATATTTTTATTATATATATTTTATTATATTATATATATTTTATTATATTATGTATATTATGTTATATATGTATTTTATTATATATATTTTATTATATATATTATATATATTATATATGTTTTTATCTTGTATTGTTCTATATATATATATATATGTGCATATTATAATATATATATGTCTGTGTATACATATTCATTTTATATTATATATATATATATGTATATCATGTATACCACACACATATATTATATATTACATCCTAGTTATGTATATATATATGTTTGTTC